>BSBM01000380.1:3525000-3782500 GCA_027924585.1 Larix kaempferi
TATTACAGATTATTGTTATTTACTTTTATTGGGATTATGATATATTAAATGAGATGTTCCTCAAAATATATTATATCTTCAACATCATAACTTACATTACAACAAGTGTCAGTAATTAGTCAAAAATGCTCTTGGCCAAGATAGGTTAGCATAGTTCATAGACAAAATAGTTAGTACTAGTTTAGCAAGTGTTAAATAGATAGTTTCTTTTAAAGTTAGATAACTCTTTATTTGTTATGTAATTTTTAAGAAGACTTTTTTGAGACTCCTTAAGAGAGCAAAACTTAGATGGTAGTAGGACCATAACCTGCGAGGATCAACTAATTCAAACACACCGGAAGCTGTATTAAGCGACTTGTGTGGGTTGACTCTCCTTAGTTGGCATTAGTCAGAAAATCTAGCCAACAAGCCCGCCAAGCTAAAGCCCACAAGGAGTATAATCTTGCATAACACGTCAATTAATGTTGGAAACAAGTTTTATTATAAAGTAATGTGTGTCTTGCTACTTTGTACATGTGGGATATTTCTCACCACGTAAAGAAAAAAAAATTCCATACTCGAGCATCCAAGTTTCCATGGATCGAGGCAATTATTCTATTCAACCATTTATGCATCCTCAGAAAATTCCAAAGCTGAGTCCAAGTGTTGAACTCCATCGAGAGTGCCCAAGTAGCAGAGCCTTAGTTATTGTCAAGTGTCAAGACCATGTATTAGGATTCCAGGTGTTAAGGTAAAAGTTTAAAAGTGCTTCAGTTACCACTGGATGATCATACAGTGTCACATGTCAAGGGATATCTCCAAGTTATGGCATCTTTTAAGTAGTAGAGTATAAGTGGCAATCAAAAGAACATCAATCTAAGAGATTGGAGTCTGGTAGTGTGCCTGTAAATGTCAAAGATGTTGTGGAAAATATGGCGTTACAAATTGCTCACCCATAGTCTTTCAAAATTGATAGTGTGATCATTTCCAAAATAAAGGCAGTGGGAAAGAAAAAGTCTTTTGAATGATGCAGGGGAATGCAAAGCACATCGACAATTTATTCATGGCTCTATTTGTGGATTATGTGAAAGATTAGAATCCTGTTATTATTACACCCAAGAGCAGAAGCGATTTTCTGAAGTTTATTTTTATTGTATTCTCATTATTGGCAGCACCATTTCTTTATTATTTTCCTTTTCCAATTGATAAGTTATGACTGCTGGTTTTTGGAGATTTCTTTGGTACCTGGAAGCTTCAGTGATTCGAGAGGGAAACATATTCTATCATTTGTAATGTAGAAGGGGATTCAATAGCTCGAGAGAGCTGTGGGATTTTGGTTTTCTTCTGGGTATGTTATGAATTTCTGCTGTAATATTTTACAGACTTCAAATGGCCTATGAAATATATGATAGAGACTTTTGACAGTGAATGTGTTGGTATATGTTTGTTTCTCAGTTTTTACATAATTCTATGTTCATCTACTTTTGAATGAAAAGGTCATCTTAGAGTTCTCTGAAATACTGTGTGAGTGAATCTCTTGGTGAGGCAGAGTGTCTGTTAAAGCTGCATTCATTTGCACATTTTCATTGAGTTCCATCGTGCCATTATGCATGTGAATCTCTTGGCAAGACAGAATATTTGTTAAAGCTAGCATTCATTTGCAATCCATTTACCAGCCATTTGCTCGATTCTCCCTATTTCATCAAATTTCATATATTCAGTTGAAGTCTACTTTTAAGGTCTTAGTGGTTTCATTATCATATTCCTGAGAGCCATCCAAACCACCTCATCTAATACAATCAAATCAATCATTTTTTTTCCTTTGAGCATTGAGATGCCTAAGCTTTGTGCTTTAGCAGTCAAGTACATATTTTAGGACAAACATCTTTTGGCGTCGTTGTTGGGGACAGAGGAGCGAAGATATCTTCCCCAGGAAGAACAACAACGATCAGATCTAGGTCTTGATGGTAGAAAGGAGCAGGACACAAAGCTTGACTGCAATCTTCTACCTAGCGACTCCAGCTTCATCACATATAGCTTCATCTCATATGAATCTATTGGCGGCTTCACTGGTTCGAAATGGACAAGATTCTTGATCAGAGGTGTGAATTTTGTGATTTCTCAAATATATCTAGTTTTCCAAACCCCGTGCCTGATAGAAGTGAATGGGAAGACCACCTTCCTAGGTTTCGAGGAGAGGATTGAGAAGTGCCAGTTGAGTTTTTATTAGATTTTCACGAATGCATGCTTAAGCTGAAAGTTGTACATGAAGATGTCTTGATTAAGTTGTTTAGATAATTTTGGAGGGAGCAACTTGAGATTGGTGTAGATCTCTTTTAGCTTCCAGTGCTAATTCTTTAAAAAGTTTTCATATTGCCTTTCATTTGTTTTGCAAAGAGAAATTTTCAGCTGATTTTCTTTATCAAGAATGTTGTCATGAATTTGATTTGCTGAGTAAAGAATATGATAATCATAAAAAGAATATGTTATCACATACATGGTAGCTGGGCTACCATGTCAGCAGAGTAGATATCTGCACTTTTCTGAGCTTTGCCTTTACACCTATTCAATGAGATCAGCTATGATGAGCAGCATTATTTATGATCACTCACACATCAGAACATCTTTGTATCACACATTTAGTAGACCTTATGCCAAGGCTGAGCCTTGAGACCTCAGATTTGATGACCGATATGACCTTTTGTTCCACACAGATACAGTGCAGTTTTCAGTGTTTCAGATACAGTGCAGTTTTCAGTGTTTCAGATACAGTGTTCTCAGTGGTTATAGTTGGTTCAGATTACAGATGTTGATATATGACCCAGTATATATATGATGTGCATTGATGTTATTACCTTGTTGTTTAGGTCATTTTGATAGCGTTGACTTGGTATAAAGTAATTATGATCTGGCAGTGTATTAAAATTGAAATAAAATTGGTTGTTATGGATTATATGCATGATTGTATTACTGACATTATACTTGTTGGTTTTTACCTTCCTATGAATATGAACATGATCATTTATTGTCTATATTGACTTGCTAGCCTAGGCACCATTTCCACTTGTCTCCATCAATCCATTTTGTCCTTCCCCATTTGATGATCTTCACCCTGACTTACACCTTGACTTGTGATATGGAGGATTGCCCCGCCTCTACCTCTGTGTTGGACTTGCATCCATGTTTATTTTGTGTCTCGGCTCTGAGTTGGCAACAAAACTTGCCCTTGGTAAGTTGGATTTTATGCCTTTATCACTCTAGTCGGTTGCCCCAATGTGTGGTTTAGATTTGCAGAAGTCCCCCTAGTTGCTTGAGTTCTGTTGGATAAAACCTAAAGCAAAATTGTACTACATATGGAAATTATTGTTATATCTTGTAAAGCCTAGTGAAAAGGGCTGTGAAATGGAAATGAAATTCAAATGCTATGTAATGTAAATGCACCCCGGATGAAAGCTGCGATTAGTTGTGCTTATAAGCACATGCAAAATCCCAGAGAGGTCATATTAGGCCTAAAAAGCAATGGATAAATGTATGCTAAATCTAAAGATTGTTGGCCATGAAATTTGTGAAATGAAAGGTTCTAAAAAGCAGTGGTTAAATGTATGCCAAATCTAAAGACTGCTGACTTTATGTGAAACTTTCCTCATTGAGCCTGCGGGTTATGATATGAGATGGAGCAAGGGACAGCTAATTCTAAGTGTCCCCTAGAACCTCAAGTTACGGTTAGCCTGACACCTAGTTCATGGCGGTTCTGGTAGTAGACAATTTTTGCCTAGGTTGAATAAGCACTTCTCTGAACAACTTATCCATTTGTGAGACACTGCCATTCCTTGTGTACTCCTTGTCCAACACACGCTTAAGAGTGTAACACCATGTCCCTCATCCAGAGTATCACAATGTCAAGTCACTCAAGTCATCCCTTTCAGCCTAGCCTTGTGTCTTTAGCCTTCACCCTTTGCTAGCAATTTGATCATGTTTACAAGCAAGTATATTCTTGAGATTCTTCTTGAAAGTAAGTTATTTAAATAACCTATTATTATTTATTAACTGCCAATGAAATGATGCTTAATACTTTAGAGTCTCGCTATGAAAATGATCTAGAGAGCATGTCTTAACTATTTGCACTTGCAGCAGCATGGCTTCTATAGCCAGGGTCATATTTTGATCAATTTGACCGGTCAAACCTAGTTTGACCAAGGTCAACCTTGGGATACGTGATGAGATGGACCACTTTCTGTATGATGTTGATTTATGGTACTCTATATACCTTTTAATGATTCCATATGATGGGCACATGCTTCAGATGATGATTGATGCAGTTTTTCATGATTATTATTATTTCCAGATCATCATATTTTTACTTGTCAAGGTATGGTGGACCCTACAGGTTATCATGAGGTGTATGAGTACTCATCTCTAGAGAGCATGTCTTAACTATTTGCACTTGCAGCAGCATGGATTCTATAGCCAGGGTCATATTTTGATCAATTTGACCGGTCAAACCTAGTTTGACCAAGGTCAACCTTGGGATACGTGATGAGATGGACCACTTTCTGTATGATGTTGATTTATGGTCCTCTATATACCTTTTGATGATTACATATGATGGGCATAGGCTTCAGATGATGATTGATGCAGTTTTTCATGATTATTATTATTTCCAGATCATCATATTTTTACTTGTCAGGGTATGGTGGACCCTACAGGTTATCATGAGGTGTATGAGTACTCATCTCTAGTGGATTTGGGTCTTCTGGATCCATTGAGATACTTATCTTTCAGTTCCAGGCACTCCCAGACATGTTTTGAGCAGTTGTTCACCTGTTGACCAGTTTGGCCATGCTGATGTGGCTTGTCCAGCCAAGGCATTGGAGGCTAGTCGTTGCCTAGGGCGCTACCGAGGAAGGGGGTGGTCCAGCCACTTGTTTTTACCATATTACCCCCCTTCCGGACATGATGGCACAGTCAATTTCCCAGCGCATGCACCAGACAGTCAGTTATGGGCAGTTCATGGTTTTTCAGGAGGATAAAAAATGGAATAAAAAGGTCATAAAGTAATTCGATTTAGGCAATTGAGGCAATTTTTTGGCATGAGGTATGCTTTGAGGTCATCTATGGTGTATCCCACTCCTTCCAGACCAGTTTGCAGCAGACAGTGGGGTCCACGCAGTCATAAGGATGTCATTTGATGTATTATTCTCTTAGTTGATGGGGGCAAGATTTCATCATTTGTATACTTGGACATGTCATTGAGTCTCATGCTATATTATTGTGCCATGGGGTGATGCTAGTGAAGGAGAATAATACCTCCTAGCCCCACCATGTGCTCCTAGTCATCTTATGTGGCACACTTGTATTTTAGCCACTATTATGTTGTGCGCCATCCCCCCTAGGGCGTGTTAGTCATGACGTCATCCCTTTAGTGAGTGATCCATGTCATATTATGTACTGGCTCATCTTAGCCATTGATTATATTGTTGTATCTTTTGATCTCACCCACTCATTTCAAAAGTGGTTTAGGGTTTTGGTCTCCCTCATCCTATTTAAGGAAGAGACCCCCCTATTGTAAAGGCATCTAGAGATTTTTGGCTCTTGGCTATTGGAATAAAATTCTATCTTTTGGAGCAATGCTGGGATCTTGAAGTGGATGCTTGGTTGTGATGATTGTAAATGCCTTTTCCATTGTACTGGAGGATATCTTGTGGCTATCTTGTATCTTTTTCCACTAATCGTTTTTACAGGTGAAGAGGCCGATTTGGAGGAGTGCGCATTGGTGGGGAGGCTTGCCCTGCAAACTTCTGTCAAATTTGGGATCAAACAGGGAGTGATTTTGTCCTTGTACCAATCATTCTTTGTCTTTTACTTCTAGCTTGTATCTACCCTCATTTTGTTTGACTGATTGAGATTTGTCTCCTTGGTTTTGCAGGAATAGAGGGGCACACGTGTGGGCTTGAGCAAAATGTATGGGCAAGAAAACTACAAAATTCTTCATTTGATCTGTGGGGAAGTAATCCTCATCATAATCAGCATTCATCTCATTATCCAGGTACTCTTGAAAGGTTAGTATTTTTCCTCCTTGGCTTATCCATTATGTCTAGATCTTAAAACCCTAAACTTCAAAACCTTCATTTTTCTTTATTTTTCAGATCTATGGAGATCTAGCCATTATTGGGGCTTAATAATTAAACCCACCTCTAAATTAGTCACAACATTCTCAATCTATAATTTGGTGGACATCCGACTACATTTTTCCTTCCATCTAAGGCACTAGTCCTCTCTTGAGGAAGTCGCACTCCTTGGCTAGGTGGGCATTTTGCTAGATCCCAACGTGGGTATTGCCAATTCCTCATTGATTCATTAGATCCACTCATTTGCAAACCCCCTAGTGCCTTTCTTCATTAATTTTCACCTTGTGGGCCCCATTTGGACCAATTTCCATATTTTAAGGGTGGACCCCACTTGGATCACTAGATCTATCTAGATCTATCACTTTAACCCCATAAGTGGCCTTCATCTCTCCTTGGTTGAATATTTATCTTGCCTTAAGCCTCTTCAACCAAGCCATAACTCATTGGACCCACTTATCCATTCTAGATCTAGATCTAACTTCATCTTGATCTTCTACCTTTTCATTATCACATTTCCCTAATCATCATCACATTTCCCTAAGAGGTCTAGATTGAGTTCGCTAGCCTTCATTGGCTAAGCTAGGGTATCCAAAGTTACAAAAATCGGCGATATATCGGCGATATCGCGATATCTCGCGATCCAAACTCCACGCCGATATTATCGGCAAAAATCGGGCGATATTTTAGGGCGATATCTTAGGGCGATATATCGCGATTTTTTCGCGATTTCTCTGCAAAATATCGGTTGGAGCTTTCCCCGTTTCCCGCGCGGGTCAAAAAGAAGTTAAAACAACGTTTTTTTTGTTTGTTTTTTATTCAGTCTAATTTCGTCGGGTTGCAGTCGGTTTGGGCGGAGAGTGTGGAGTGGGAGAGCTAGGGCACGGGAGAGTGAGTTCGTGAATCAAGCGATAGTGAGTTCGTGAATCGTGAGTCCGTTACAGTCGTCGCCTCCGTGACAGTCGCAACTCGCAAGTTCGTGACGCCGCCGGGGTTGAGTCCGCCAGGGTTGAGTCGGGGTTGAGTCCGGCCGGGGTTTGCTGCTTGGACTTTGGAGTGAGCCGTGGGCAGTGGCTGCGAGCCTGCGTGGCTTTTGTGACTGCTGAGGAGCCGTTTTAGCATTACAACAGGTAAGACCGTAAGACTCTCAAAATATATATTTTTTTTTTAAATTTAGATATGTACTCTGTCTAATAAGTCTATATTCACCTACGTCTCGGCGTAATTTGCCAACCTTCTCTCTTTCGTTAATTTTGGAGAGCACAAATATTCTCCGAGGCCACCCCATGTGTTTTAGGGTTTTCTCACACCAGAATTCCACGGGGAGATAAGGAAGATGGTCCCATACTTAGACATTACAGCGGTATCAGCTTTTGGATCAAAACTAGTCTTTCAGTCTTTCATGTAGAGACCAGCTCTGTCAAAAAACTAAGGGTCACCCTCGAAACATTTTGTCTGATTTCTCCAGATGCAAAGGCTATCACAAAATATCCTTGCCCAGTAGTCTTGAACAGATGGTTCTTGGATTTCAACTCAGAGGAAGAAATCCCTTCTGCGTTCCCGATTTGGGTTAGACTGTCATACCTCCCTCTCATCCTATTAGACAATTCAATCATGGAATCAATCTGAAACTCGTTGGGTAAGTACCTGGGCAAAGAAGAGTCGAAATCAGGCTTATATGTCTGTGCTAAATTTAATTGGTCAGAATTAAAATAAACTCAGATGGATAAAATGTAGGGCTAATTGGTCATATGATATATCATATATCATTAGTTAACATTGACTAATAGTTATAAGATACACTTAAATTCTCATAGATAATACTCACTTTGTTTCTAGATGATCTTACCAGACCTAACCAGAGGACAACTTTGTGTGCACAATATAGTCCTGAGACATGATATATTTGTCTTCATTCCCTTATTTTAATAAGAACTTAGAAGCATTCTGTGATTCAAATGCTACATACATGAAAGGCCTGCTGTTATCTGTGATTATTCATTAGCAATGACTGATGGGGTTATATGTCAATTGGATGCTTTGGGTAATGAGTAATCTATTTTAAATTTTTAATTAACATTTTAATTTGTTAACAGTTTACAACTTTACACAGTTTACAATTAAAATGTAAATTAATTTTTTAAACAATTTGTATGATTTGTTATTTTTAATTTTTTTGCAATAAAATTATAAAAGTAAGCTAAAAAAATGTTTTGTTTTTTTAATGTTGCAGGCTGCAACGTGCAGGTTCAAAGCTTCAACTTTCAACTTTCAACAAACATGCCGAAAACTTTGGATCCATTCTGGGACTACGCAGAGCCCCTTGATCCACAAAATCGGCAGAAGCTAAAATGCAATTTGTGTGGGAAGGAGATGACGGGGGGTATAAGTAGGCTCAAATACCACCTCGCACAACTTTCAGGGCATGAGGTGGATATTTGCAAAAACTCCACACCTGAAATTGTTCAAAGGGCCAAACTCGCAATTGAAGGTATTGGCAAGAGGAAAGATGAAAGGGAAGCTCTCAGGCAGGAACTTGGAATGAGAGTGTCATTAGGATCCGGGTCAGCCGGACACACTTTAGGGGGAGTGGGGAGTGAGACCTTTTCCTCATCTTCCGCCATGCCTTCAACATCTAGTCACCATGTTCCGAGATCCGGGCCTGGTTCACAACCAGGTATAAGGTCAATGTTCAAGATAAAGGAGAAAAAGGAAGCAGACCAGCTTGTGAGTCGGTGCCTTTTATGGAGTGATATACCATTCCACTTTGCGAGGAACCCATTCTACATTCCTATGTTTGATGCCGTTGCTACTGTTGGGCCGGGGTATAGGCCCCCCACTTATGAGGAGCTGAGAGGGCCCCTTCTTGATAATGAAAAGGTTGATTGCACTACTAGGTTGGAGGAGCTTCGAGGTTCATGGGAGTTCACGGGATGCACAGTGATGTCAGATGGTTGGACCGATACGAAGGGTAGGACCCTTCTCAATTTCTTGGTTCATTGTCCTAGGGGCATAATGTTTATAAAATCTGTGGATGCATCTGCACATGTCAAAGATGCAGCATTACTATGTGAGTTGTTGGATGGGTTCATCCAGGAGGTAGGACCGCAGCATGTTGTCCAAGTTATAACGGACAATGCTGCGAATTATGTGGCAGCTGGCAGGATGCTTATGGACATGTATCCTTCTTTGTTTTGGACCCCTTGTGCTGCACACTGCATCGACTTGATCTTAGAGGATATGGGAAAGATTGAGTTTATCAGGGATGTCATTGATCCAGCAAGAAGCATCACCAAATTTATATACAATCATTCTTCTGTGCTTAGCTTGATGAGGCAGTTTACTCATGACAGGGAGTTGGTTCGTCCCGGCATCACTCGCTTTGCCACTTGTTTCATCTCTCTTCAGTCTCTCCATGCTTCTAAGTGGGACTTGCAGACTATGTTCCTTTCAGCTGAGTGGCGTGCTTTATCGATTAGCACTAAGGCGGAGGGACTTGCCATATCTAGACTAGTGTCATACCAGGAGAGCTTCTGGGATGGGGTGAAGGAAGTGTGTGCCATCTGTGAACCTTTGGTAAGGGTTCTTCGCTTGGTTGATGGAGACAAGCCCGCAATGGGCTACCTATATGAGGCCATGGATAGGGCCAAAGAGGCCATTCGTGCCTACTGTGAGGACAAGGGAGAGGATGGGCAAGCGAAGCAACAATTGATATGGGCGGTGATTGATCAGCGATGGAACAACACACTTCATCGCCCCATTCATGCTGCAGGGCTATTCCTCAACCCCGCATTCTCTTACTCCTGTGGCTTCCGGTTTGATGGAGAGGTAGTGGATGGGTTCTTGGAATGTGTCGAGAGGATGGTGCCAAGTGAAGATGATCGTTCAGAGATTTCCAAAGAGTTGGAAATCTATAAGAGGGCCATGGGAACATTTGGGTTTTCTATGGCTATCAGGGACAGGAAGAGCAAA
Source organism: Larix kaempferi (assembly GCA_027924585.1). Lineage (NCBI taxonomy): Eukaryota > Viridiplantae > Streptophyta > Pinopsida > Pinales > Pinaceae > Larix > Larix kaempferi. Next base: position 3,535,077 of record BSBM01000380.1, read on the forward strand.
ATGCCAAGTAAGCTTCACCTTGTTTCAAGTTCAACTTTCAAGAATGAAAAAAATTCAATTTATTTATTTCTTTGTTTTAAATTTTAAATTTTCAATGTCTTCTCTTATGTTTCTAACTTTCTCCATTTCATTGTAGATCATTGGTGGGAAACCTATGGCGCACGAGTACCTCATCTCCAGAGTCTTGCTGTTCGGATCCTTAGCCAGACATGCAGCTCTTCTGGTTGTGAGCGCAACTGGAGTGTATTTGAAAAAATACACACCAAGAAGCGCAACAGGTTAGAGAATTTGAAATTAAATTCGAAATTCATTATCTATTGAAATTTTTCCCTTGGGTAATTATAATTTATGTATTCTAGATTCTAATTCAATAAATTCACTGTCCTCATACAGGTTGGATACCCAACGCCTGAATGATCTAGTGTACGTCTCCTACAATCTCAGGTTGTGGGTGAAGCAGCTTCAGAAAAAACCTGATGTGGAGGCCATTTCATTGGATGACATTGACACCACTACTGCGTGGAGAGTGGAGATTGAGGAACCTGTTATGGAGGCAGCCCCTGATTGGTTAGAGGATGATCATGATACACAGGATCCCCAGAGTGAGATATGGGAGGATGAGGCGTTTGGCTTTGAGAGTGAGCCACCACCGGAGCCACCAGTAGCAGAGCCACCAGTAGACTGTCCAGTTCCACAGCCACCGGTTGCACGGCCACGGGTTTCACGGCCACCGTCTCAGCCAGAGGGACCCAGATATAGGGGCAGTGGTAGCAGTAGCAGTGGTAGAGGACTTGATGAGCGTGACGTAGTAGTACCTTATCAGTCTTCTAGTTCTTCTATATTACATCCGAGACCAGGCACTTCTAGAGGCAGAGGACGCCATAGTCCACGACGACCCCCACGAGCACCTGGGCTTTCTAGCCCTAGAGGCAGAGCCATTACTAGAGCGATTACCTTTACCCGTAGAAGGGGTAGAGGGAATCCATAGTTTACTTTATTTAGTTTATTTCATTGCATATGACAGTTGACTCTATGAGATACATTGATTGTATTTTTTTGGTGATTCATGAGTCGGGGACTCAAGATCCTGGACACGATTCATTTTTGATGTGTGATGTCTAGACTCTAGCGACACGTCTTATTATTTATGCATCTTATATATCAGTTTTCTTTCCATATGCATGTGGCAATGTGTTTAAACTTTATTTGATGTTCTTGTTGCTTTAGATGTTTAGAAAATTGAAAAAAAATGAAGGACACGATTCATTTTTGATGTGTGATGTCTAGCAATACGTCTTATACATCTTATATATCAGTTTTCTTTCCATATGCACGTGGCAATGTGTTTATTTGATGTTCTTGTTGCTTTAGATGTTTAGAAAATTGAAAAAAAATGAATATTTTTGTATTTTTTTAAGTTTGCCGATATATTGCCGATGTTTGCCGACATTTTCGCCGATAAATCCGATAATTTCTTTTTGGACCCTCGGCGATATATTCGCCGACACGATATTTGTAACTTTGAGGGTATCCCCCTTGGTCTTGCTTAGGCTTGATCTAAAGTGAAGAGTGCCTCGGTTAACGTGACACCCATCTTGCATTGGGAACCGTGGCATCTCTTGGGTCACCTCTTTAGTTGTCTATACCTCTACCATCCTGAATAGGATACCTTTAGAGACAACTACAAGTTGTGTGATAACAGGATACTTGTGTTGAAGAGTATGCTGCAGTAGAAGACACTTTTCATGATGATCATAACGTAGAAGATCATGCTTATGCCTTTTCAAATCAGCCAGTATATGATGAGATTTTTCAGTTAGTAATTTGTAAAGATCAAAGAAGTGATATTTCTCATCATGAGTCACCAAGATCTCATGAGAGGTGGTGTATTCCCAAAAGAAGTATGCCAAATTTGTTCAGCCATAAGGAACAAATTGAAGATTGCCTTGCAAATTATCAGTTAGATGAGTATAATTGGTCAAAGAAATTTAGCCAGCAGCTATCACCAGAGATCAGCAAGCCTGCTTTCGTCATTCCTGAACTTGGATCTGCAGCAGATATTAAACAAACTACGATCAACAGTGAAATCAGTGAAGGTAGCCCGCAACAACTTTCAGATTTGCAGACAAAAGAAATTAGCAGCAATCATGAAGAAGAGAATATCCAGAAACAATCTAATCTCCAGTTGGAACAACATCAAGAAGAGGTATTTCTTTATGGATTTCAGGACCCTGTTGTTGATTATCTGGATTCTTTGAGCAGTACAGATGTCAAATCATTCTTGTCAAGTGAATGTTGGTTCTGTTGTCTTTTCAAGTTGCACTTTTGTATGCCATGGGTTCCTTCATTTGTCCGATCCAGATCAAGAGTTTCACCAGTTAATCAGTTTTTTGCATGGCTTCATTGGAAGGATGACTTTACTTGATCAAGCAACAGCACAGTTGATTAAAGTAGGAGTTTAAATAAACAAGCTCATTTTTTAGCAATGGATTTAAGTTTGCAATTTATGAACTAGTTTTCAGTATGCAATTTGTTTCCAACAGTTTTCGTTTCAACTTGTTATGGTATACAATAGTTCAGATGGTTGATAAGACTCCAGCCCAATGGAGCACTAGTGCTTCTTATTGTCAGTTGAAGAGCAGCCTCAGTTTGCAGAACAAGGTATTTTCAGATTTTGATGAGCAGAGTAGATTGCAGCTTTGGTTCGCAGCGAAAAAATAAGCATGACAGGTTGCGGATGTCAGAAATGGTTATAGAAGAATGCACTTGGTCTTTGGAGCCTCGTAGGGAGGACTCCATCCCCAGCCAAAGCCAGATGTTGGTACCAGAATCTACCCCACAAAATTTTTGGATTCTAGCAGCGCACATGTAGAGAGGGACCCCAATTTTTGCTGTCGGAAAATTCATGATTGTTCCAATGTCAACATGGTCAGTTTCTTATCGCCTCAAACCTGCATCTAGGTCAGTTTGTAATACGTGTCTTTGGCCTTGTTTTCTATGTTGCCCAGAGAGTTATTTGTTTTATCAAACTTAATCTTGTGAGTATTGTTTGCGAGTCACCCTTTCAAAGTATTTATCCTATATGCATTATGATTTTTAGTAATAATGATTATTATTAAAAGAAAAATATTTTTATTATTTTATTTTAAAAAAAAGATCTTTATTCTTTTATTTAAATAATAATTTTTATTAAAAAAAAGACAATAAATATATATTGTTTCTCCATTGCCTTTATCCTTGAGCATCTCACGTGGACATTAAAAAGTGTTTTGCCTTTAACTTCATCCTTTAAATAAATTGAATTCAACGCCAAGAATCTTCATCGAGTCAACTATCAAGTTCTAAAGCCCGCCAAGCTAAAGCCCACAAGGAGTATAATCTTGCATAACACGTCAATTAATGTTGGAAACAAGTTTTATTATAAAGTAACGTGTGTCTTTCTACTTTGTACATGTGGGATATTTCTCACCACGTAAAGAAAAAAACTTCCATACCTGAGCACCCAAGTTTCCATGTGTCAAGGCAATTATTCTATTCAACCATTTCTGCATCCTCAGAAAATTCCAGAGCTGAGTCCAAGTGTTGAACTCCATCGAGAGTGCCCAAGTAGCGGAGCCTTCGTTATTGTCAAGTGTCAAGATCATGTATTAGGCTTCTAGGTGTTAAGGTAAAAGTTAAAAAGTGCTTCAGTTACCACTGGATGATCATACAATGTTGCATGTCAAGGGATATCTCCAAGTTATGGCATCTTTTAAGTGGTAGAGTATAAGTGGCAATCAAAAGAACATCAATCTAAGAGTTTGGAGTCTGGTAGTGTGCCTGTAAATGTCAAAGATGTTGTAGAAAATATGGCGTTACAAATTGCTCACCCATAGTCTTTCACAAGTGATAGTGTGATCATTTCCAAAATAAAGGGAGTGGGAAAGAAAAAGTCTTTTGAATGATGCAGGGGAATGCAATGCACATCGACAATTTATTCATGGCTCTATTTGTGGATTATGTGAAAGACTAGAATGTTGTTATTATTACACCCAAGAGCAGAAGAGATTTCCTGAAGTTTATTTTTATTGTATTCTCATTATTGGCAGCCCCATTTCTTTATTATTTTCCTTTGCCAATTGATAAGTTATGACTGCTGGTTTTTTGAGATTTCTTTAGTACCTGGAAGCTTCAGTGATTCGAGAGGGAAACATATAGATCGCAATTGAAGATCAACTCCAGATTCAAAGGCAACACTTATGAATCAGCATTGGTCAAAAGTAAATCCCATATTTCCTGGCACAATACCTGTCGCATTGATGAAACAAATTCCAGATCTTAGGAAGAAAATCAGTAGTCAGTTGATTAAGGAGCAGTTCTAGAATGAAAATAGAATAGTAATAATCTCCACTCTAGGATTTGTTTGCTATTCTATTCCACATTTCCAGGAAGAGGATCAGTAGGCAGAGTCGGCATTTTGAAGACCAGATGGGGTAATTGAACTCAGCTTTTGATGATTAGATCAGTAGTCAAAGAATAATTCCAGATTTGAAGGCATTCGACCACAGCATCCCAGATCTCTTGCAACTTAATCTCAAATCATTTTTATTTTTAGATATTTTCTGCAGATTGTCAGTAACTGCTTTTATGTTGTAATTCTATATATTCTATCATTTGTAATGTAGAAGGGGATTCAATAGCTCAAGAGAGTTGTGGGATTTGGTTTTCTTTTGGGTATGTTATGAATTTCTGCTGTAATATTTTAAAGACTTCAAATGGCCTATGAAATATATGATAGAGACTTTTGACAATGAATGTGTTGGTATATGTTTGTTTCTCAGTTTTTACATAATTCTATGTTCATCTACTTTTGAATGAAAAGGTCATCTTAGAGTTCTCTGAAATACTGTGTGAATGAATCTCTTGGTGAGGCAGAGTGTTTGTTAAAGCTGGCATTCATTTGCACATTTTCATTGAGTTCCATCGTGCCATTATGCATGTGAATCTCTTGGCGAGACAAAGTATCTGTTAAAGTTGGCATTCATTTGCAATCCCTTTACCAGCCATTTGCTCGATTCTCCCTATTTCATCAAATTTCCTATATTCAGTTGAAGTCTGTTTTTAAGCTCTTAGTGGTTTCATTATCATATTCCTGAGAGCCATCCCAACCACCTAATCTAATACAATCAAATCAATCAATATTTTGCCTTTGAGCATTGAGATGCCTAAGCTTTGTGCTTCAGCAGTCAAGTACAGATTTTAGGACAAACACTTAGATTAATTAAAGCTTACCATCGTGATCCAATCCAAATATTGGGCCATTGACTCACTCAGGACTTAGGAATTTTTATCTCGTTTTTTGCAGACTGTATACTTTTGCAACTACGTTTTGATTTATTGGAAAAAAGTAATCGGATACTAACCCACTACTTCAGTAGTGTAGTAATTAGATAACTGTTTATTTTCAGTCTCTCTTTTACTTTTGATTAACCCCCCTTGCCTTGCCAAGTATGGTTCAAGAACCTGAAAGAGTCTCTTGGGGTTTTTAATAAACAAGAAAACTCAGTCCGAAAATCTTTAAAATTAACAAGGCTATGTCCCAAGTATGCTCTATGTCCCAAGTATGCTATAGATATCTACAGCCTCAACTGAACAGTTGATCATAACAGAAAGGGACCTAGTTACTAGTAATTATTCTTCACATCTTTTAATTAACCTCCCATACACGAATATTTAGCGTATCCATTTTGCTTCTGTGTCGGCAAATTTCACAGAGAAAGCAAAAACAACTAGATAGTGACCACGGGGCCCCGTCAGACTACACCCTCATTTGGTGTAGTTTTGGACACACCCCCGTGACTACGATCTAGCCCACATTTTCTCGCGTGGAGCCACACTTAGCAAGTCTGGACATATTCCCAGTACTTTCGCGGTATATCGAGAATCACCCTGCCTAATAATCCACTCATCTTTCACAATAATTTAAAATTGATCAAGAGCATTCGCAAAACCCTTTTTCAAGCACAACAACAGCACTATATTGGACTCCATTTTCAGCACTGGTCATTTACTATTATTTTTTACAAGCTTTATTTTTCTATCATGTACTAAGTGACTTTGTGATCTTTACAATCTTTATGTTGTTGTGACTACAAATTTATATTGCAAGCTCTTGTTTCAATTTATTTCATAAAAAAAACTCCTAAACAACTTACTCATCCACCAAAACTAATTAGTTTAATCAAGCCTTAGTAACCTTTAGGGTCCACCCCCATTGGCTTCGTTAGGAGTTTGCCGAAACAGAGGAGTCAAGAATCAAGTGACAGTTCTTGACTCGAAGCTTGCCCCCAAGGACACACTTAGTGGCTTGAAGATTTATGCCACATCAACCCCCAGGTGTGTGAAAGGCGGCAACAGGTACATTAGTTGTGGGTCATTGTGGGATTTTGACCTTTTAACACCTTGGTTGAGGTTCATTGGGGGCTTTTGACCCACCCTCTTTGGGTAAGCCACCCTTATACAAATCCTTAGCCCCTTCTCTTGGTATCCATGGTCCACATGTGCCAATTCAAGTACATCATCATATATAAGGAAGATATTCTTTGGTTGTCTCGTTATCTCCACTAACAACAAAGTCCCGTGCTAGGTATTCCATCAAGGGTCGTGGCCAATCCCTTGAGGAGGTCCCAAGGCCCAATGACCAAGGAGGGGAGTACATCACTTACCCAATCTACGGCTTCTAGTGATGACCTGGTAACTGACCAGGTGCCTCAACCCCAGGCTGCATCAAATTGACCAATGTCAACAACTTGGTAACTGACCAAGTGCATCAGTCCTAGACTGCATTGTGTTGATCCTCAGTCCCATACTGAGTCAAGATGATCAACTTCCTAGTAACTGACCAGGTGCCTCCATTCTCCCAGAGAATGGCTCTCGACGCTGCTCAAAAATCAACACTAAATACTTTCGCATCACTTATGTATGTTGATCCACACATAAATAGACTGATCTGTTTAATTCTAACAAGTGGTATCACAACCAGTTGGCAATTCTGGTGATACCTGAATCTTGTCTAATGTTAACAAGTATTTCACATGTGTGGCTTCATTATAATTGTTTGACTCCAAAGGAATTTCTAGCAGTGCATAACTGGAAGGCCTGTTCTCATCTTCAGGCAGGCTTCTTTTCCAGATCTCATGTTTTTGAAACTTTATCTTATAGATTTATTCTCTCCAAGGCAATATTCCTCCAGCTATGTAACTATTATTCCAACTGTACTGCATCATAGCTGACTTTAATTTGTACCCTACTGCAAGAATACTCTTGCATTTTTGTATCTTTTGACGTGTTGCTTTTAGACCTGGGACACACATTTATGTTGTTGACATGCATGTAATTTCCAGTAATATTTGTTGGTTTTGATCATCTATGAACAGTAATAGAAGTGCTCTCTCCTCACTTTCTATGCAATCATTTCAAGAAGTTTTAGCATCCTTCAGAAAATACCAAATGATAAAAGTGTCTTTGAAAATCAGCTATCCCTATGAGATTGAAACATTACAGTATTTTGTCATTACCTTCTTGTCTTTGAAATGAATAGCCAAAACCAACTCTCCAATCTGTTGCTTTAATGCCTCAAAAGAATTATCTCCTTCTATTTGAATATCGAACTGATCTTGTCCCTTAGCTGTGAGCCAAAATCCCGTGCGGACAAATACAGCCAACTGACAGATCTGCAATATACACAAAGAAAGTGAGACAATTAGAATATGAGATTCCATTCTTAATATTTAATAGTGCATGGCTAGCTATCATGGCTAATACAAAAGGCAATAACTTTGATTTGAAATAAATCCTTGCAATATTGTATTTAGAGGTGACAAGCTCACATGCAGGCAGAGTTTGTTGAGCATCTCACCTTATTCAAATGATGATCATTTCCTAAATTTCTCACAATTCCTCAAGTAATAAATCCTAAGAAAATCAATTATTTTAACATCTAAACCAACACTAAGATTTAAGTGAATTAAGACTTTTATTCATCACCTTTTTTTCCAGTATTAAGGTTCCAAGAGATGGGCGAGCTAGGAATATGTGCCAATGTAGTTAGCTCCATGAATCAACACCCTATCTCCTCAAAAGCTACCATAATCAACTCGTCCTATCAGAATGTGCCATCAAGATGTGGGATGACCTCCAATATGAAGATAAGAAGGCCTCAAAACCATGTGCCCACTGCCATCCCATGAAACCATGTGCCTAAACCACAATCCACTATCCAAAACCATGGGCACACGAATGGCAGCACAGAAAACTGTGCATATAGTATCACATGCCTCCAAATGTGTGAAAATATGCCACAAAAGAGGAGTGATCCTTGTTACCCCACAGATCCTCTATAGTGTGCCATATCAGATTTACCAAGAGGAGGGGATTTTTTCTATGTAAAGTGCTATGAACATAAATAACATGAATATACATAAGATAATATATATTATAAAAAATAAATAATAATATAATAATTAATGAAGACACATAATGAAAAGATGTGTCTTATCGAAAAGACATGACTATTAATGAAAGGGCAATACATCTAGATATATATAACGAGCCCTCAGTCGTAATCTATCATCTCATTCATTCATATACATTTATTAAATATATGATTTTATATTTAATGGATTACTTTATATTCCAAATATTTTGGATAATTTATGTGTGAACGAACTTTTTTCGTCTCATTTGGTATCAGAGCTAGCTCTGATTCCGTTCGTTGGCCATATCAGACTTTGTCTAATCAATTTCAGGGTTTCTCTAAATACTTGGCCTTTGGCCACAATCATTAATTATTAGTCTCTCTGAACTAGTCCTTGACCACAACCAGACTCGTCTCATTTGGTATCAGAGCTAGTTCTGATTCCGGTTGTTGGCCCTATCAGACTTTGTCTGATCAATTTCAGGGTTTCTCTAAATACTTGGCCTTTGGCCACAATCATTAATTATTAGTATCTCTGAACTAGATATATATAACAAGCCCTCAGTCGTAATCTATCATCTCATTCATTCATATACATTTATTCAATATATTAATTTATATTTAATGGATTACTTTATATTCCAAATATTTTGGATAATTTATGTGTGAACGAACTTTGTTCGTCTCATTTGGTATCAGAGCTAGTTCTGATTCCGGTCGTTGGCCATATCAAACTTTGTCTGATCAATTTAAGGGTTCTCTAAATACTTGGCCTTTGGCCACAATCATTAATTATTAGTCTCTCTGAACTAGTCCTTGACCACAACCGGACCCTTGGCCATATTAAAAAGAAAATCAATTAAAGAAAGTGTTATTCCGCTGCAGAATCAAAGAAAACCAGAATTCTAAAATCAATAAATACAAAAATATTACAAGGGAGAGTTATATATCCTGTGAAGACCAACACAAAAAAAGCATGACAAACCCGCTGCCAAAATTCGACGGTCTCAGAAAGCAAAGTCAAGTTGTTGTTTTCTACATTGCGTGATATATCTGAGGAGGCTAGGGTTTGGTTTGAAGCGGTGTCACACGTGCACCAACAGGACATTTGTTCCGCCCGCCTCTACTATGTACGCCCTGGTCCCTGTCTGTACTGAATAGTGGCCATTCATAATATTGGAAAGAAAAGAATTTGCAATTATCCACTATAGTAAGAAGAGTCGCGGTGGTTGGTTAAGAAAAGCTATGACCGTATCATCAAGTGCACCGACCTGAGAATCATGGGATTCCAAAATAATTGTGGAGAAATGTCAATTTACTTAAGTCATACATTGAAGTATTAAAAAAAGAATTAATAAAGTGATTTTTTTTAAGTTACGAATTAGTGGACCATTTAAATATCAAAGGAGCATTTGTAAAGTGAATGAGTATTAGAATCAAAGCGATATATTACTATAATTCCAGCTCCAACGTATATCTTAAATTCTATTAAAGTAATCATCAAGGTGTATATTGAAGGCTTTTATAAAAAATAAATTCTGAGAATATATTAAAGGGTTATTTAACTATAACTCGTAAGATATATCAAGGAAGGAAGTTTTTAAACGAAGATATATTTGTTGACGATAATAAAATAGAGTTTAATGATGAGAAAGTTGTTAAGTAAAGTTGTCATTGATGTCAATAGGGTCAAGAGATCTGTGTCATGAGCTTATAAGATTGTTGAGTGATGTTGTCATTGATAATGATGATATGGCAATGGTAATGATGATGTGGCAGTGATAAAAGGAGATTGTTTGAAGCCTTGAAAAGCTTTGAAGGAGCCTTGACATAAGTGTATATAACTCCAAAGTGGGTCCCTTATGGCGTAGCTGTTAAGCTTGGCCCTCAAGGGATGAGATAACATGTGGTTGTTCTCATATGCCCACTTTGAGTTGTATACAAATGGAGCAAGCCCCTAAAGCCAACAAAGAAGCCCCTAAGGCAATGATGATATGTCCATCTGAAGTGTCTTGAAGAAGTGTTTGAAGAAGTCAATAGAGAAGCCCCTAACATAATGATGATGTGGAGCCATTGAAGAAGCCCCTAAAGACCATGATGATGAGAAGTGTGAAGAAGCCCCTAAAGTGATGATGATGTGTCCACATGAAGTGAAGTGTAAAGAAGCCCCTAAAGTGATGATGACATGGAGTCATTAAAGAAGCCCCTAAAGACCACGATGATGAGAAGTGTGAAGAAGCCCTCAAGTGATGATGATGTGTCCACCTGACCATAATGAAGTGAAACTTGAAGAAGCCCCAAAGCCCCTTGATACATACATGAAGCCCTAAAGTAAGAATCTAAAGCAAATTGAAGAAGCCCCTGAAGCAATGGTGATATGTCCAATTGAAATGCATTGATGAAGCCATCAAATGGTCAATAAGACAAGTCAAAGCCCATTGAACCATTGATGAAGTATCTAAAAGCATTAAAGACATGAAGTGGTTAAGAAGACACGTCGAAGCCCCTTGATGAAGCCATGAAGAGGTCAAGAAGCTAATTCAAATCCCATTGAACCATTGAAGAAGCCCTTGAAATTATTGAAGACAAAAATTAATGTTAAGTTATAGCTCAGCCATCCTTGGAAGAGGTGTGACCCAAGAGGTGCGACCCTTGGTCTCACCCCCTCATGTGGAGAAGACTCATATAAATAAGAGGAACCTCATTTGGCATTTGAAGAACATCAATTTAACTTAGCCAAGGAAAGGGAGCGAATTTCATCCTAGAGGAGCGAATTTCCAAGGGAAGATGAAGTGAAAAAGGGAAAAATTCTAACTGAAGATGAAATCTTGTGATGATTTGTTCTAGGGTTATTGTTGTTATCTATTTTAGGTCATCTTGCCATTTTCACTCTAACTTTAGTTATGGGATGATTCAGACCGTGAAATGTTTATGGGATGGAGTTAAGATGCGTGAGTACCTATGGTAACAATTTCAGATGTTGGTTCGCTATAGTTTAGGAGATATGACCTCAGGAAGTTAGGGTTTCTGAAACAGCTTTAAACATGTCAGTTTGGCACTTTCATTGTATCTTTTGTTCTATAAAGCTTCAAACAATGTCCCTTGGAGGAGATGAAGTAGAGAGCACGAAGAACTTCTAGTATAAGTTTCAGATGCCAATCTACTATATTTTCGGCGATATGACCTTACGAAGTTAGGGTTTCTAAATAATCTTGAAATCAACTTTAAACAGGTTAGTTTGGCATTTTCGCTATATATTTTATTCTAGAAAACTTCAGACAGTGTCCCTTAAAGGAGATGAAGCAAAGATCTTGAAGAATTTGTGGTACAAGTTTCATATGCTAGTATGCTATATTTTCGGAGATATGACATCAAGAAGTTAGGGTTTCTAAATGATCCTGAAATAAGATTTAAACATGTTAGTTTGGCATTGTCTCTATATCTTTTGTTCTAGAAAGCTTCAAGCAATGCCCCTTGGAAGAGATGAAGTAGAGAGCTTGAAGAACTTGTGGTACGAGTTTCAAATGCTGGTATGCTATATTTTTGGAGATATGAGCTCAAGAAGTTAAAGTTTTTTAATGATCCTGAAATCTGCTTTAAACAGGTCAGTTTCGTATTTTCTCTATAAATTTTGTTCCAGGACGTTTCAAATAGTGAAACTTAGCAGAAATGAAGTAGAGATATTGAAGTACATGGGGTACAAGTTTCAGATATTGGTTTGCTATAATTTTGGAAATATGCCTTTTGGAATTAAGGGTTTTTGTATAGTATGAAGTACATCAAAGGCAGATTATGAAGCAGATCAGAGGAAGATTGTGAAAATAGTGACAAAAACAGTGACAGTGATAGTGATAGTGGCAGTGATAGAGACAGTAACAGTGACAGTGATAGTGGCAGTGACAATGACAGTGACAGTGACAGTGGCAGTGGCAATGTGACGACAGTGACAGTGATAGGTTGATGCTCTATTCATATCAGGGTGGCAAGGTGGTGCTAGGCCAGGTTGGTGCCTATGATCTTAGGGAAATGGAGCAGGGTGGTGCTAGGGTGAGTTTGATGCAGGAATTTCCATGGGCTGAAATTATAAAAGAAAATGAAAAAAAAAAATAATGCAGCTATTTTCGAGGGTCCTAACTTTTGACTCATTTATTCGTTTGGGATCAAATTTAATAGGATGTTGTGTTTCGAAGAGTTCACTGCGGTGGTCAATTAGATCCTTCTGATCGAACCTTTTTTCCACACTTTTTCGGGGCCTAATTCCTTCATATAGTGCCTCAACTTGGGGTTTTAGTGTTTTTGCGAGATTTTTTAAATTTGTAATTATCAATTATCTGTTAGTTTATGCACCTAATAAGAAAAGCAAGTTGACAACTAGTGTCGCTCAAGTTTGCTTGAAGTTAGTGGTTAGTTTTAGAGTCATGCAAGAATTTTCTAAAATTAGCAATTTTCGAAAATCTCAGATATCAGTTATAAGAGGTTGAACCTTCATTGTAATAGTTAGGATGGAGAAGGAATAAAAGATTGTTATTTTTCCACTCTCATGTGTTTGCATGATTTTTAGATCTTGTGAATGAATTAAAGTTTATTGGCTACATTATCTAGTATGAAAGAAGGAAGATGGCTGGGAGAGGAAGGGGAAGAGCAGATCTTGCTTAGATGCGTAGAGATATGCAAAACCTCCAAAGACAAGTAATGGGTCTTGTTATCACATATATAGTAGCCGGGCTACCATGCATTATTTTTCTCATTCCAGTACACTATTCAGCCAGTTCCCTTACATTTGAGATGCTGAGATGAGCATCTATATTGGATCACTATCAGATTGTGGACAGCAGTTGTATTCCCCATGCCATGACTGAGTTTCAGGACACTCAGAGAGATGACTGATGTAGCCATTATATCATTGGTACAGAGCAGACAGTAGTGCCCAGAGTTACAGCAGCAGTCTCAGAGGACAGAGGATGGTACAGGTTGATGAGCTTTCAGGTATATGACTCAGCAGGTATATCATGGTGTTATGGTTAGATTGCTTTTATACTTATTCTTATAGCATGTCTTAGCACTCAGTGTCATGATCTGGCGATCATATAGATATTTGGACCTGGTCGATCTATTATATATATTACATTGTCCCTACTCAGACTTAGAAGTTCACTATTCATACTCATTGGTTTTACCCTCCTTAGGGAGAATAGAGGTGATCATTACACCATACTTTGGCTTGCTAGTGTTGGCTCCATCATTTCATTGTCTTCATCCATCCATGGCCTACCTTTTAGATTGTCACCCTGACTTACTACTTGACTAGTGGCATGGAGGACTTTTCCCCACTGTAGCCTCTGTATTGGATGAGCTTCCCTATTTATTGTGTCTCGGCTCTGAGTTGGTGACAAAACTTACCTATGGTGAGTTGGAGTTCCTTGGAATTTCCCCTAGTCACTAAAGTGGTGTTGGCTAAACCTGAAACTTTTAGTGCTGCCATCAATACAAAATCTGGAAAATGAAATGCTATATCTTGTATTAAAAGCCCATTCATGCAATGTGTTTCTGAACACACATGAATGAAAGGTGTGCCAAATGAAAGTGGCCATAAAAATAAAATGTTTTATCTTGTGGAAAATAAATACCTAGGTAAACAAGCTGTCCATGACACACCTAGAAGTGCTCAGGTAAACAAGTGCCTTAAAAACACACCTGCAGCAGAAAGCCTAAAGAAAAAATGTAAATCTATGCAATGTGTTTGTAAACACACATAGATCAAGGCTATGGAAACTTTAGGCCCAAAAAGCAATGGAACTTAAATGCTATATCTAAACAATTGCTGGCCTTATTTGTATTATGGATTGTGCGCATCTGTGAAGGTGAATAAACCCTCTTTAAACAACTCATCCACTTGTGAGACACCGCCATTCCCTGTGTTATTGCTCATTCAGTATATACTATGGTGTATTCCCTTTCCCTTGCCAAAGTGTCACAAAGTCAAGACAGTTAAGTCATCCCTTAGCCTAGCCAGTTAATTTAAGCCTTCACCCTTCACTAGCAAATTGATCACAACTATGAAGTGAGTATGATCCTGAAAGTCTAGTCTGAGTAATAATAATAATTAACGACACTATAAATTTGGATTTAGATCGCCAGTCATGATTACTCTGTGTTATAATTGTTATTTGAATAAATTGTAAAGCATGTATTAACCTTGATACTTTTCAGCAGCCTTGGATGATAGACTGAGTTATATTTGGTCTTGGTTGGACCTAGTTTGACCATGGAGGACCATGGGACATGAGATGTTAGACCTTATGATGATATGGATAGATGATATATGGTCTATGTACACATACAGGATGATTCTATGCAGCAGCTACAGGGTTATGATGATGATTCTGGGGTTACAGCAATGTTTGTATATGTACAGCGCATTATTATTGGCCCTATTCCGGTATATTGGATATTTATTTTGATCATGCAGAGACTCATATGGTGTATGAGTACACATCTTGGATAGATTTGGACCTTCTGAGTCCAATGGGACAGTTTGTTTTCAGTTCCGGGCACTTACAGTGATGATTGAGCCTCAGTAGGCTGTCCCAGTGCAGTTTTGGTCTGTTGGAGGCCCTGTCGGAGCAGAGATGACTTTTATCCGGTTGACCTAGGGCGCTGATGATGGAGGGGGTGGTCCAGCCACTTGTTTTTACCATATTACCCCCCTTCCGGACACATTGGTGCCCTCACCTTGACAGCGCCAGCACTCCAGGAGGTTGTTTGGGGCAGTTTCACGCTTCCCGAGGCATTTCAGGATTGGTAGAAATGGCTATTGAGGAAATCGATTTGGGCTACTGAGGCAAAGTTATGGCATGGGATGATCAGTGATGATAGATCGGGACCTTCCACACCTTCTCCAGCAGTTTCAGCTTCATCGGGGCCCGCATCCGTCATTTATGGCACTTTCTGTGGATTTTTGAGGACCACGACTTCACTATGGACTCATGGAGGCACGATTTGGTACATTCATGATTATTTATTGGTTATTGTGCTATGGGGATTGACCAAGGTGGGATAAAATTACCCCTTGGACCCACCATAAGCCTCTTATGATATTTCATCATCATGATTTGGTGGGATTCCCCTCTTCTAGGGCGATTTTGTCCACTTATATTATATTTTATGTGTGATCCATGTATTATATTTTGAGCTCATCTCAACCATTGATTAGACATTTGTATCTTCTAATCTTAGCCACTCATTCAAAAAGTGGTTAGGGTTTTGGTGCCTCTCCTTCCTATTTAAAGGAGAGAGCCTCTCATTGTAAAGGGTCTTTGGCTCTTGGATTATTGGTATAGAAAAATATTCTTATGGAAATTCTTGTGGTCTCCTTTGCATCTGGTGTTCTTAGATGGTGATTGGAAAGTCTATTGCAACCTAGCATTTGGAAATTGTGGCAAGATCTATCTTTTTTTTTTGGAAATCATTGTTTGTCTACAGGAGGGCGACTTCAACAAGGGCGATTTTGCAAGGCTTCTTCAAATCGACTTTCTTGGCATTCGCTTGTATCAGGGGGTTATCATTAGCATCATTGTGATATATGCTATCTTTCTGTTACTTCTTTTGTGGCATTAGTCTTATCTCTTGATGCATCAAATCTGATATTGTTGACGTTTGTTGTGCAGGAGAGAGGGCGCATTGGCTTCTTGGACCAAATCGACTTGCATAGAAACTACCTCAAAGCTTCTCAAATTGATCGGGTTTGCATAGATCATCATCATCAAGGCATCTACAAGGTTACCCAGGTAAGATCCACAGGTTTGTTTCTCTTTCCTTTATCCAATCCATTGACATAGCTCATAAATTGTTGAAACCCTAAATATCTTAAAACCCCCATTTTACATTTTCTCAGATCTACTTAGATCTAGTGGGTTGTTGGGCATAATACTGAAAACCCACCTCTATAGCATCCAAGGCATCCCGGATCTATAGTTTGGTGAGGATTGGCTTCCATTTGATCCCCTTCCCAGGCCAACTTAGCCTCTCCCAAGCAAGGCGCACTTCACTAGTTGAGCAAGTTGACCTAGATCTAGGTGGTGGGTGTTTGAGATTCCACTTGATTTGACATCTACACATCAAATAACATACACCCAGGTTGTCACTTTTCTGAAATTCACCTTGTGGGCCCTATTCCACATTTCAAGGGATTTAAACCCCACTTTGGACCACTTGGAACACTTAAACTCAGATCTAGTAAGATCTAGCCATCGGATTACCGTGAAACTATAGATCCATACCCCTACTTGACTGATCTACCCGGATCTAAAATTTGGGTGCCATCCGACTTGTCTTGACCCACCTAAACCCCACTTTCAGCCTCCTTGGGTAAAGTCGCACCACCTTGGAGAAGTGAGTTCACTCACTTCTAGGAACTGAGTACTTGAGATTATTGCAGATCTGAAACCGGAATAATTCAAAACCTAGGTCTAGACTATCACTTTGTCAAATCTTACCTTGGGGATAGCATTCCTTGTTTTAAGGGATTGTGGTCCACTTGGGTCAAACCTAGATCTAGACACATTCAACCATCAAGACCTCTATTGCCCACTTGTCTCATGTTGTAGGAGTCCTAAACCATAAGTCAACCCCACTTTGACTCCACTTCCCAATTCCCAAGGCACTGGTTTCTCTCCAAGATAATTCAACTTTCCTAGATTGTTGGATTGACTTGTGGTTTGACCTATGCATGGTAAACTATACCTTTGAAGACATCATGAACCATGGTCAAGCTTGTCTCATGTACTAGTTAGCCCCAATCTTACCCCTAAACAACCCTGCATTGGACACAGTTCCCAAGGCAGTGGATTTTCCAACATTGAACTAGTACACTCATCCTAGATCTCACTTCAAACATTATAAGTCACTCTCACATCAACTATGAACCAAAGCTATACCTATTGAACCCCCACTTGGCTTGTGACTTCATCTTTAGGTCTAGGATAAACCATACACCTAACTTCACTTGGAAATACCCTGATTTGGTGTCTTGGTTTTGATCTCTCCTGTCGGGAGTAGATCGGGTCTCCCCCTTTGGTGTCTGGGCTAGATAACATAAAGTGAAGGTTGCCTCGACTGGCGTGACAACCATATATTGGAGGTCGAGGTGATCGTGGTTGCACCTTTTGAGTTGCCCTTCCCTATTGCCATCCATGACTGGATCCATCCATAGGGGTAACTACAGTTTAGGTGATAACAGGTCTTACAAATGTGCTGGCTAATTAGAAAATAATACAAAGAGAAGTGTCTGATGAGGAGACAAACCAAGGAGATGAGAATCAGCATATAGAACATGAAGAAGAATAATTAGAGCACTTTCCTTTTGAAGAAAGGATGCTCAGGGCTCTAGAAGGGAGGAATGATGGGATCAAAATGGAAGTTTTAGAATATGCAAGGAGTCTTAAACCAGAGGAGTTAATAGATTGGTTGAACACCATGGAAAAAAAATTGAATGGAATCCTATGACAGAGGAAAAGAACGTGAAATTTGCATGCACCAACTTGAAGGGTCATGTCATGATCTGGTGGGATCATGTGCAAAAGGACAAAACAAAAAAGGGAAAAGACAAAATCTGGAAAAAGATGGAGAAAAAATTGCGAGAATTTTTTTTTCCTTTAAACTATGCACAGACCCTTTTTCGCAGATTTCAGAATTTGAAGCAAAACCTGTCCACCGTGGAGGAACTCACACACGAGTTTTATCAGTTGTCCATTCGTGTGGATCACCATGAAACTGATGAGCAATTGGCTGCAAGATATGTGAATCACTGAATTGTTTGAAATTTTCTATTCAAGATGAATTGAGCATGCATAGGGTTCGCAGCGTGGAAGCAGCATACCAATTAGCATTAAAAGCTGAGAAAAAGCAAAACTGACAATTTGCTCAAAGGAATAAAGGGGCAAGGAAGGGTACATCGTCTACCCCACGGGATGGTTTTAAGTATGGCAAAGGCGAATCATCCCAAGGAGCTGATAAAGAAGAAGATGCTTGACAAGATAACTTGAATCAACCACGAGGAAGAGGATTTCAGAGGGGTAGAGGTTACGGTGGTGGCAAAGGAAGACCTTTTAGGTGTGGTGTAGAGGGCCATCGAGCATTTGAATGCCCAAGTTATAACATGCAAGAGTCGAATCAAGGACAACAGCCTAATTTAAACTTGGTCCAAGCTGAGAATGAAGAAGGACCTGAATCTGAAGTCCCCCCGATATGGGGGAGAATCTCATGATACGGAAGTCAATGTTGATTCCCGAAAAAGAATAAAGACAATGTAGTAGTAATGAAGATTCATGAGGCTACGGACAAATATTTTTTGAACCAGGTGCACTTCCGGGGGAAAGATATGTCAAGTTATTGTTGATAGTGGCAATTGTGAAAATATGGTTTCCAAAGAGATGGTAGATAAGTTGAAATTACGCTATGAAACACATCCCCATACATACCAAATTGCATGGTTCAAAAAAGGGAATGAAGTCACCATTAATAAAATATGTTTGATCAAGCTTTCCATCGGTAAGATTTATAAAGATGAAGTATGGTTTGATGTCATTCCAAAGGATGCATGTCATATGTTATTGGGGAGGCCTTGGCAATATGACAGAAAAGTCATGCATGATGGAGAAAAGAATACCTACACCTTTTGGAAGGATGGATCAAAAGTTGTCTTATTGCCCCTTAAGGATGAAGGGAAAGTTGAGAATATGTTGTTAGAAAAAGAGCTTGTTAAGTAAGTGAAGGCAATTGGATTCTACTATGCATTAATAGTGCAAAAAGGCGCCAAAGAAGGCATACCAATACCTACTGAAGTGGCCAAGGTACTAGAAGAATATGTTGATGTTATCCCCGATGAACTACCTAATGGTCTTCCACCAAAGAGGGATATTCAACATCATATTGATCTAATCCCAGGATCATCTTTACGTAATAGGCCATCGTGTCCCGTGTCATCATGTCGGACACGTACACGTCCTGACACGGTGTCGGACACGTGTTTTGGACGTGTCCTGTTTTAGGACACATCCAAAAAACGTGTCCGACACCGTGTCAGGACGTGTCCCAAAAACAGGACACTATGTCCCAAAAACAGGACACCATGTCTCAAAAACAAGACACCATGTCTCTGAAATAGGACACTTCTAACCCAAAAAAACTATTAAAAAACAATTTTACCCTCATTCATTCACATTTTTCAGTGAGGCTTGAGCTCTAAGAGGGTTTTTTTTGCAGATGAAGAGGTTTTCCATCTTGATCTACCCTTTTTTGTATTTTCCAGTGGCATTTCGACATTTTGATTTTGATGACTTAATGAGAAATTTTATGAGTCTGTGAAAACCCACTGCACCGATGGAATTATAGCCCCCCAGGTTTGTCATCCTTCTTTGTCTGTAGTTTGTGATGGATTTTTATTATTATTCCATATACATTTACATATTACATTGTTTGGCTCTTAGTTATGATCAGTATTTTTATTATTCTTCCATGTACATTTACATATTACATTGTTTGGCTCTTAGCCTCTCAAATCAAGTCAGGGAGCACACCAATAAGTATTATGTGGGGGCATATTCCACAAACAACATCACAAGGGGATTCATTTCACATAGGAGAGGTTACCCCTTATTTCTATTCCTACCCATGACATTCAATCTAAGTGGCATCATCATTGTAAGTGGCATAATCTAAAATATAAAGGGTGTTTAGTAACGGGAAAAGATAATAATAGGTTGTGGGCCCCATTCATGTAATCCAAACAAATAGAAATAGTCCTATTTTGGTTGGCTTTCTTATGCCTCTCGCGGGAATCCAATAGTGGGGGAAGGGGAAGCCAATCACTAGCCTTTTTCCCTTGTTTCAATAGTGGGGTTAGACATATGCATTGTGATTTGTGAATGTGTAATGTGTATTGATTGTAATTTCTATTGAATATTTATAAATGTTCTAGTTTCTACAAAAATTTGGATCTACATGTCTATATTTTTTACATATATATATATATATATATATATATATATATATATATATATATATATATATATATATATATATATATAAAACGTGTCCTCCGTGTCCTAATTTCGGGGGTCGTCGTGTCCGTGTCGGACACTAGTATTCCCGTGTCCTTCGTGTCCCGTGTCGGATATATATATAAAACGTGTCCTCCGTGTCCTAATTTTGGGGGTCGTTGTGTCCGTGTCGGACACTCGTATTCCCGTGTCCTTCGTGTCCCGTGTCAGACACTCGTGTCAGGTGACTTAGATTCAACAGTTACAACAAGTGCGACAAAAGTTGCAGGCCAATAACGAGAAGAACAAAATTATAAAAGATGCTCACCAACAACATCAAGTATTCAATGAAGGTGATTTGGTGATGGTTTATTTACGGAAAGAGTGGTTTCCTAAAGGAACCTACGACAAATTGACGTATAAGAAAATTGGTCCTTGCAAGATTCTCAAGAAAATTAATGACGATGCTTATAAGGTCGATTTACCATCTAATGTTGATATTTTCGCCGTGTTTAATGTTTCTTATTTATATATCTTCCATGGGGACGGCCTAGGTGATGACAATGAGGCGGAGGTGTAATGGCAACATGCCATTGCGAGCAAGAAAAAGGAAAAGATTGCACATATTTTAGATAAGAAGACCCTTCATACTCGGCAAGGCCAACACAACTGATATCTAGTCCAATGGGAAGGCTTAGCACCAGCAGAGAGTACATGGATTACAGAGGGAAACTTGCTGGATCTAGATCTCATTAAGTGGAAGCAGTTTGAAGACAGTAACTTGCAATAGATGCTTTCTTTTCAACCAGAGGAGAATGATGCAGGGATTTCTATGCGCTGAAATTATAAAAGAAGAAGAAGAAGAAGAAATAATGCAGGGATTTCTGAGGGGCATAACTTTTGACTCATTTATCCGTTTGGGCTCAAATTTAATAGGAAATTTTGTTTCGAAAAGTTCACTGCAGTGGCCGATAAGACCCTTTTGATTGGACTTTTTTCGACACTTTTCCGAGTCCTAATTCCTTCAAAAAGTGCCTCAAATTGGGGTTTTAGTGTTTTTGCGAGATTTTTTTAATTTGTATTTATCAGTTATCTATTAGTTTATGCACCTGTTATCACATATATAGTAGCCGGGCTACCATACATTATTTTTCTCATTCCAGTACACTATTCAGCCAGTTCCCTTGCATTTGAGATGCCGAGATGAGCATTTATATTGGATCACTATTAGATTGTGGACAGCAGTTATATTCCCCATGCCATGACTGAGTTTCAGGACACTCAGAGAGATGCCCGATATAGCCATTATACCATTGGTACAGAGCAGTCAGTAGTGCCCAGAGTTACAGCAGCAGTTCCAGAGGACAGATGATGGTACAGGTTGATGTGCATTCAGGTATATGACTCAGCAGGTATATTATTGTGTTATGGTTAGATTGCTTTTATACTTATTCTTATAGCATGTCTTAGCACTTAGTGTCATGATCTGGCGATCATATAGATACATGGACCTGGTTGACCTATTATTTATATTATATTGTCCCTACTCAGACTTAGAAGTTCACTATTCATACTCATTGGTACATACCCTCCTTAGGGAGAATAGAGGTGATCATTACACCATACTCTGGCTTGCTAGTGTTGGCTCCATCATTTCATTGTCTTCATCCATCCGTGGCCTACCTTTTAGATTATTACCCTGACTTACTACTTGACTAGTGGCAGGAGGATCTTCCCCCACTGTAGCCTCTGTATTGGATGAGCTTCCCTGTTTATTGTGTCTCGGCTCTGAGTTGGTGACAAAACTTACCTATGGTGAGTTGGAGTTCCTTGAGAATTCCCCCTAGTCACTAAAGTTGTGTTGGCTAAACCTGAAACTTTTAGTGCTGCCATGAATACAAAATCTGAAAAATGAAATGCTATATCTTGTATGTGAAAGAAATGCCAAGTGAAAATGGCCATGAAAAATAAAATGTTATATCTTTTGGAAAAATAAATACCTAGGTAAACAAGTTGTCCATGACACACCTAGAAGTGCTCAGGTAAACAAGTGCCTTAAAAACACACCTGCAGCAGAAAGCCTAAAAATAAATGTAAATCTATGCAATGTGTTTGTAAACACACATAGATCAAGGCTATGGAAACCTCAGGCCCAAAAAGCAATGGAACTTAAATGTTGTATCTAAATAATTGCTGGCCTTGTTTGTATTATGGATTGTGCGCATCTGTGAAGGTGAATAAACCCTCTTTAAACAACTCATCCATTTGTGAGACACCGCCATTCCCTGTGTTATTGCTCATTCAGTATATACTATGGTGTGTATTCCCTTTCCCTTGCCGAAGTGTCACAAAGTCAAGTCAGTCAAGTCATCCCTTAGCCTAGCCAGTTATTTCAGCCTTCACCCTTCACTAGCAAATTGATCACAACTATGAAGTGAGTATGGTCCTGAAAGTCTAGTCTGAGTAATAATAATAATTAACGACACTATATATTTGGATTTAGATCGCCAGTCATGATTACTCTGTGTTTTAGTAGCTATTTGAATAAGTTGTAAAGCATATATTAACCTTGACACCTTGCAGCAGCTATGGATGATAGTCTGAGTTGTATTTGGTCTTGGTTAGACCTAGTTTGACCATGGAGGACCATGAGACATGAGATGTTGGACCTTATGATGATATGGATAGATGATATATGGTCTATGTACACATACAGGATGATTCTATGCAGCAGCTACAGGGTTATGATGATGATTCTTGGGATACAGCAGTGTTTGGTCATTTACAGATCATTATTATTGACTTTGTTCCGGTACATTGGATATTTATTTTGATCATGCAGAGATTCATATGGTGTATGAGTACACATCTTGGATGGATTTGGACCTTCTGAGTCCAATGGGACAGTTTGTTTTCAGTTCCGGGCACTTACAGTGATGATTTAGCCTCAGTAGGCTGTCCTAGTGCAGTTTTGGTCTATTGGAGGCCCTGTCGGAGCAGAGATGACTTTTATCTGGTTGACCTAGGGCGCTGATGACGGAGGGGGTGGTCCAGCCACTTGTTTTTACCATATTACCCCCCTCCCGGACACATTGGTACCCTCACCTTGACAGCGCCATCACTCCAGGAGGCAGTTTGGGCAGTTTCACGTTTCCCGAGGCATTTCAGGATTGGTAGAAATGGCTATTGAGGAAATCGATTTGGGCTACTGAGGCAAAGTTATGGCATGGGATGATCAGTGATGATAGATCGGGACCTTCCACACCTCCTCCTGCAGTTTCAGCTTCATCGGGGCCCGCATCCATCACTTATGGCACTTTCTGTGGATTTTTGAGGTCTTTTGAGGACCACGACTTCACCTTGGAGGCACGATTTGGTATATTCATGATTATTTATTGGTTATTGTGCCATGGGGATTGACCAAGGAGGGATAAAATTACCCCTTGGACCCACCATGAGCCTTTTATGATATTTTGTCATCATGATTTGGTGGGACTCCCCTCTCCTAGGGCGACTTTGTCCACTTATGTTATATTTTATGTGTGATCCATGTATTATATTGTTGAGCTCATCTCAACCATTGATTAGACATTTGTATCTTTTAATCTTAGCCACTCATTCAAAAAGTGGTTAGGGTTTTGGTGCCTCTCCTTCCTATTTAAAGGAGAGAGCCTCTCATTGTAAAGGGTCTTTGGCTCTTGGATTATTGGTATAGAAAAATATTCTTGTGGAAATTCTTGTGGTCTCCTTTGCATCTGGTGTTCTTAGATGGTGATTGGAAAGTCTATTGCAACCTAGCATTTGGAAATTTGTGGCAAGATCTATCTTTTTTTTTTGGAAATCATTGTTTGTCTACAGGAGGGCGACTTCAACAAGGGCGATTTTGCAAGGCTTCTTCAAATCGACTTTTTTGGCATTCGCTTGTATCAGGGGGTTATCATTAGTATCATTGTGATCTATGCTATCTTTCTGTTACTTCTTTTGTGGCATTAGTCTTATCTCTTGATGCATCAAATCTGATATTGTTGACGTTTGTTGTGCAGGAGAGAGGGCGCATTGGCTTCTTGGACTAAATCGATTTGCATAGAGACTACCTCAAAGCTTCCAAATTGATCGGGATTGCATAGATCATCATCATCAAGGCATCTACAAGGTTATCCAGGTAAGATCCACAGGTTTGTTTCTCTTTCCTTTATCCAATCCATTGACATAATTCATAAATTGTTAAAACCCTAAATACTTCAAAACCCCCATTTTACATTTTGTCAGATCTACTTAGATCTAGTGGGTTGTTGGGCATGATATTGAAAACCCACCTCTATAGCATCCACGGCATCCCGGATCTATAGTTTGGTGTGGATTGGCTTCCGTTTGACCCCTCTCCCAAGCCAACTTAGCTTCTCCCAAGGAAGGCGCACTTCACCATTTGAGCAAGTTGACCTAGATCTAGTTGATGGGTGTTTGAGATTTCACTTGATTTGACATCTACACATCAAATAACATACACCCAGGTTGTCCCTTTCTTGAAATTCACCTTGTGGGTCCCATTCCACATTTTAAGGGATTTAATCCCCATTTTGGACCACTTGGAATACTTAAACTCAGATCTACAAAGATCTAACCGGTGGATTGCCACGAAATTATAGATCCATACCCCTACTTGACTGATCTACTCGGATATAAAGTTTGGATGCCATCCGACATGACTTGACCCACCTAAACCCAAATTGAAGCCTCCTTAGGGAAAGTCGCACCACCTTGGAGTAGTGAGTTCACTCACTTCGAGGAACTGGGTACTTGAGATTTTTGCAGATCCGGAATCAGAATAATTCAAAACCTAGGTCTAGACTGTCACTTTGTCAAATCTTGCCTTGGGGACTGCATTCCTTGTTTTAAGGGATTGTGGTCCACTTGGGTCAAACCTAGATCTAGACATATTTAACCATCAAGGCCTATACTGTCCACTTATCTCATGTTGTAGGAGTTCTAAACCATAAAGTCAACCCTACTTTGACTCCACTTCCCAATTCCCAAGGCACTGGTTTATCTCCAAGACAACCCACTCTCCTAGATTGTTGGATTGACTTGTGGTTTGACTTTTGCTTGGTGAACTATACCTTTGAAGACATCATGGACCATGGTCAAGATTGTCTCATGTACTAGTTAGCCCCAATCTGACCCCTAAACTACCCTGCATTGGACACGGTTCCCAAGGCAGTGGATCCTTTGACATTGAACTCGTACACTAGCCCTAGATCTCACTACAAACATTATAAGTCACTCTTACATTCAATTATGAACCAAAGCTATACCTATTAAACCCCTCACTTGGCTTGTGACTTCATCCTTAGGTCTAGGATAAACCATACACCTAACTTCACCTAGAAATACCCTGATTTGGTGTCTTGGTTTTGATCTCTCCTGTCGGGAGTAGATCGGGTCTCCCCCTTTGTTGTCTGGGCTAGATAACATAAAGTGAAGGTTGCCTCGACTGGCGTGACAACCATATATTGGAGGTCGAGGTGATCGTGGTTGCACCTTCTGAGTTGCCCTTCCCTATTGCCATCCATGACTGGATCTATCCATAGGGGTAACTACATCTTAGGTGATAACAGCACCTAATCAGAAAAACGAGTTGACAACTAGTGTCTCTCTAGTTAGCTTTAATTTAGTGGTCAGTTTTAGGGTCATGCGAGAATTTTCTAAAATTAGCAATTTTCGAAAATCCCAAATATCAGTTATAAGAGGTTGAACCTTCATTGTAATAGTTAGGATGGAGAAGGAATAAAATATTGTTATTTTTCCACTCTCATATGTTTGCATGGTTTTTACATCTTATGAATGAATTAAATTTTATTGGCTACATCAGAGTTGGAGCTCACGAAGGATTGGAGTCCTCTCTACAAGTCAGAGCTTGTGAATCAGGGGGTTGTAGCCTCCTTCTAGTGGGTGCTAGAGAATCTAGGGAGTGGGTGCTTCCTTCCAGTTGGAGCTCGTTAAGCTAGGCGTTTATAGCCTCCTTTGAATTGGTGCTCATAAACAGGAAGTTGGTGCTTCCTATGAATGTAATCTTGTTATTATATAAGAAAAGCATTATGTGGTTATCTCCAGTTTGGGTTTCCACATAAAATATCTTGTGCACTGTGTATGATTTTATGTGATGGTTTTATGTAATGATGAATGGCATTGTTAAGGGTTAATGTTACATGACGTGCTTAAGGTTAAAAATGGTAAAATGTGTTCAATACTGATTCCCCCACCCCTCTCAATATTGGTGAATATTCCAACAAAAGTAGGAAGATTCCCTAGCACTTCAAGAATTTATGCTTTAGTGTTATTTAGAATAAAAGGAACTGTTGATTAAGTTGTCATTGATGCCAACAGTGCTTGGCCATTGATGCCAACAGTTGCGTCTTGGTGCCCCTTGTGGAGCCCCTGAGGGTTAGTGTTTGGTTTGTGGTTGTCTGTGTCAAGAGCAGACCTTTTGACTTTGTCCAAGCCCAAGCTTGAAGCCCTTGGAGGCCTTGGGGCAATGGCAAAAGCCCTGGCTACCATTAACTTGGTTAAGTGACCCTAAGCTGTATCTTGGTCCCAGTTGAGTCCATTGTTGTATCCCCTGCTCCTAGTTGTTTGTTGATTGAAGGTCTCTATGTTGCATGATTGGATGATGTGTTAATTTGGTCCTTAAGCCCACAAACTTGGAATATGGAGCCCTTGGACATATAGCTATGGTGTTGAAGACCTTTAAACCTTAAAATCCTTATGTATGCTAATTTGCAGCCCCTATGATACCCTTGTACCATTATTAAAGGTCCTAGAACCCTCACACATGATGCTCTTGAATATGACACACTTGATGAAAGGAAGTCCTCAACGTGGCATAGAAAAGCCCTAAGGTTAATAGTTGTAGCAGGAAGAAGCCCACAAAGAAGCCCTCTTGGACAATTCATAGAAGCCAATGACGAAGTCCTTGGAACCCATACATGTGGTGGTGAAGCCCTCCAAGTTTGAAGTGACAAAGAAAAATTTGACCTACTTGGAGTCATACCTTGAAGCCCATACACTAGTGGTCACGTTGAAGTTTGACCATGCACTTGACATATAGTTATGAAGCCACATTGTGTTGAAAGCCCTTAAATGAAAGTATTCTTAAATCAAAAGAATTTTAATTTATTTAATATTTAATAAAAGATTTCTTAATTTAAAAGTTTTTTAATTAAAATTAAATTTGAAATTAATTACATGATTGGCCCATCTTTATTAACAAATTTTAATAATGAAATAAGTAATAGAATATTATTTAAAGCATTAATAAAAGGTTTATTAAAAAGTTTAAACTAAAGGAAATAATTAACATTAAATTTTAAAGGGGGACAAGGAAAAAGTACTTTTATTATTTTAAAAATAAATCTTGCTTTTAAATTAAATTATATGTGAAACCTTGCATCAAACACTTAAAAAAAAAAAATTTCAAATGGTAAAGTCGGCCTCATTAAGAAGTGTGTGTGACAAAAACAAAAATAAAATTTAATTAATATTAAAATATATTTTATTAAACCATGCATGTCGGCCCAGTAATATATTTTGGAAATGTGTATAAATACAAAGGAAAACTCACTTTTAAAAAAAGAAAGAGCTCAAAAATTTTGACTGAGGCAAATTCGTTGGTGTATATAGATCTCTGAAGTTTGACTATTTCCAAGGTAGAAATTTCGGTGGTTAGACAGGGTACAGTGGTCTGATGCAGCCGCAGGAGTTTTTTTGTTTTGTTTTATTATCTCTGAAATTCGGGTATGCCAAGAAGCCTAAGGAAGCTGCAGCAGTCAGCAAGGTGAAGTAGATCAGCTCTTATTTTCAGGCTATTCATTGTGACAACCACAGTCTGAGGAATTTTTCGGGCATCTAATGAAGAAGTAGCAGCTCTTGTGGAGGATTGATTGGAAGTTCCTTCTCTGATTTTTGGGTTATCCACTGTGGGAGCCAAAGGAGCAGGAAGCTCTGATTCTCTGGTAGCTACAGTCAAGCAAGTTTTTATGTCAAGTTTGACTTAATAAGGTTTGATCCAGGCAGCTAAATGTACATATTCAAGCTAGAAACAGTTGAAGGAAATCTAATGTAATAATGAGGTAAGTTAGTTGTGCTCAAAGTGCTGCAAATAAGTTTGTTCATTGACTGCAACATCATAGATGCCGCTTCAATTTAGCATACATAAATGCTTGTAATTCAATGATCAGCATAAGTCTGTGAAATAAGAACAATATCGAATAGAATTGATGCTGAGAGTTTGTGTGAAGTCTGCATTCTTGATATCGAAGAGTGGAGAGCATTGATCAAGGGTGACTGATCACCCAATGTTGTTATCATGAAGAATTAGAAGTTCTTTATATTCAAAATCAGAGTTGAACATTAAGTTGAGGAGTTTTGCATCACCAAAAGACCAGTGGTATATGCATACACAGTAATGATATGCATACAGTGTGATGTTTTGCATACACAATGATGACAGTCTGAAATTAGCTGGTCAGTGGACACTTATGGACAGTCTGAAATTCGATGGTCTTATTAAACCCCTAGCAGCTGGGTCTCGGTGGTGACTGTTGCAGCAGAAGAGTGTGCTCTAACTCTTGGTCTGAGGAATTTTGGTGGCAGCTTTCACATAAGTCTGTTTTTGCAGTTTTTGAAGAGTGAACGGGCTTTCACATAAGTCTGTTTTTGCAGTTTTTGAAGAGTGAACGGTCCTAGCAGTTCTGGTTTGAAATCAAGCTCCTTACAGTGATTCGAAGTATGTACACAGTCTGAGGTTGTCTACAGTAATAAGGTATGTATAAAAGATTATGAACAGTACAAGTATATATATTTGAATGTACAGTGAATGTACAGTGAGTGTACAGTGATGTGTAAATGCATGACATATATTCAGTGATCCAGTGATGATATGTTTAGTATTCTTCACACAGTAACATATACTCAGTGATATGATGATATGACAGTGATATGCACAGTAACATGTATGTTCAATGATATATGCATGATATATTTACACAGTGGCATATACATATGTAGTTAGTAAAATTTAAACAGTGGTATGTTCAGTAAAATACACTCAGTGGCATGACAATTAGTACACAGTAATATATGTACGATGAAACACAGTGATAGATGCTCAGTTTATGTATGATGTGCGAGAGATGTTTACACGGTGATGTGCTCAGTTTGATATGCTCAGTGATGTTTACACAATGATACTCAGTGATGTATGATGAAAACACAATGTGTGATGATATACAATTATATGACGACAATAGTACTATGATGAACAGTGGTAATGAGCAGCGAGTACATTGATTCAAACGAGTAGGTTACATGAGCAGATTCCTTAACTCAGATTGGCTGAATTGTATGAGCAGTTGGTTTGACTCAGGTGGACTAAGTCTCGTGTACAGTTGGTTAAACTCAGATTGACGGAGTGGGATGATGTATACAATTTAATTGGTACAGCCAGATTGGAAAGGTTGATTGCACAGGTTGATGAGAAGTGTTGCACAGTTGTGGTGCAGTGGTCAGTGAATAGTTGATGAGCAGTGAATGAGAAGTGAACAGTTGATGAGTAGTGAATGAGAAGTGAACAATTGATGAGTAGTGGTCAGTTGATGAGCAGTGACAGTGGTTGAGCAGTGTGGTGCAGTGTGGTACAGGTGTTGGTTAGCAGGTCCACAGGATCAGTGCGGTTGTGATTCAGCAGTATCTATCTTCATATCAGGTTGGTAGGACGGGGCAAGGAAATCTAGGGATCTAAGGCTTCCTTCAGGTTGTAGCCTGTAAAGCAGGGGGTTGTAGCCTCCTTCCAGTTGTAGCTGGAGAATTGAAGTCTTTGTAACAAAGGGGGTTGTTGCCTCCTTCCAGTTGTTGCTGGTAAATTATTATTATAAAGGCTTCCGTGGTTTTTCCCCCAGGACTTGGGTTTCCACGTAAAAATCTTGTGTATTGTGTTTTGCTATGCTTCCTATGTGATGATGACATGATGATATGTGATGATGAGCTGTAATTGTTAATAATGTTGATGATATAATGATAATGTGATAATACATTAATGAATGATGTATTGAGGAAGCAGTTGATGATTGTCAAAGTTGAAAAAGTAATAAAAAGCTATACACACTGTTCACCCCCCCCTCTCAGTGTGCTCGGTGTGTCCAACAGGAACAATTGGAGGGAAAGACATTACAATTTCTATTGCTCCCGTAGAAAGCAATAATTATAGTAGTGCTAATAAGTTAGTGATTCCCAAGTCAAATATAGGCGAAAAGTTAGACATTTGGGATAAGAAACAATATGAAAAGCAATTTACATCTAAATATTGGAGATTATAACTTCATATCACAATTTCATGTTAGCTCATTGTGGAGCAATGACGATGACCTAATTTTGGGACTACCTTGGATAGAGACATTTGGGACTTTTATCTTAAACGCTGAAAAGAAGTTTCTAACATTTTCTTACAAGAAGAAGAAAATCACATTACAGGACATTAAAATGTTGTCAAATTCAAAAGTCGCATCATCTGAAGACTTCAAGGATATATCAAAGGTGATTTCCCAGGAAAATCAGAAGTCAATAAAGAGAATGCAGAAAGAATTCGACAAAGTTGTCATGGATAAAGAAGAAGACATCTCACGTCTTAGAGATCATAATCAAAATTTACTTCTTCAAATCAAGAAGACAAAGGATAAAACGCAAAGCAATCAAAAGTTAGAAGAGGAAAATAAAGATCTTTAGAAAAAATTATCAGGAAAAGATGAAGAAAATCCTTCATTAAAGAAGGTTAATCAGAAATTGCTAGAAGAAATAAAAAAGTTAAGAGGAGAGCAAGAAAATCAAGATACTTAAAATTAAGTCAACAAGTCGAATTATAAGAAAGAACTCTTACGTTTAAGGAGACATAATTAGGACTTACACAAATTAGAAAGCTTAAGCATGATAAGAAATCTTTACAAGAAGAGTTAGATCACAAGGGATCATTAGTCGATAAAGAAACAATGACTAACCCAATAGAGAAGTTATCAGATGCTCAAATTCAAACGTCTGAAAAGGGGACCAATACAGAGTAAGTCGACGCTCAAATTCAAAAGAATGCTCATATTGACAAATCACTACAAACATCAAGAGAAGTTGGTTCCGAAGAACAATCACAAAAGATTAAGATTCCTTATCATCATCCAAATCACAAGAATCGTTATGACCAACGACAAGGTCGAAAGGAACATAAACAATATTCTTCTTACAAACAGATGAGTGATGAAACATAAAGAATGGGGACAAAATCAACAAACTGTGTGGAAACATAAACAAACAAAAAAAGTTATGTTTCTGCCTAATACACACTTGGGGGGGAAGCACCAAGAAACCTTCAAGCCACTCAGTGTGTCCTTGGGGGCAAGTGAGAGTCAAGTGTTGTCACCTGATTACTCGACTCCTCCGTCTAGGCTTACTCCTAGCGAAGCCAAGGGGGGTGGTCCCTAGGCTTTTAATCTACAACAAAAGATAAAAGTCTATTCTAGGAGTTATGAGATGACGAGATGGAAAAATAACAACTAAGCAATGCTTGAAAATTAAATCAATTAATTAACACCACACAAGATAGATAAGCATTCACGACATTCAAGATTTGAAACTTAAAACATGGAAAATTAATGACCAGTGCCGAGAATGTGAAATGCGTGCGATCGCTTCTGTGTAGGGTTGCTTGTGTGGTCTCGGTGAAAGTATTGCAATGTCTCAGTTGGTAAATTTTAAGATTATTAAATGAGTGGATTAAGGAATGGGTTAATTCTTGGTTTGGCCCAACCAGATCTAGCTCTTTGGACTGAGTGCTTTAGCGGCTTAACTGAGTGTCCAACTAGGCGAGGATAAACCTTCTTAAAGTAGCCTGCTTACTCTACGGTATACACCCATGCAACCTCCTGAATCCGCCAAGAAAGATGAGATTGGATTGTCCTATTAAACTAAGTACCTTGCACCTGTTTCTGATTGGTCCAGCTATTCCGACTAAGCTACAGCGGCCAAGAGCATACTTTAGGCTTGGGGCGTGGTTCGTTTTATTAAAATGAGGTGGATGATTAATCTACACTAGACCCCAAGAATATATTTTCTTCACACCAAATGGTGGAGTACTTCGGTAGAGCAAGGGGGGTTAATTTTAGGATTACATTTTAAGAACAAAGTATTGATTGAATAAAACACAAAAGCATATAACAAAATGATAAATGAGTCCTCGAAGGACGTTTGTGTGCTTGAGTGAGTTGTTTAATTACTACTACTCAAATGAAAATAATATAAAACGAAAAATTAGAAAAAGTTGCGAAAAATAAAAAAGGTGAGAATCCCCCCTAGGGGGATTGGGGTCAAGCGCTGAAATTGCCTGCTATGCTCTTTTTGTTCGTTTGATTACAATATGAAACTTGAAATAGAATACCGCTTGCCCTTTATGCTTAGGGAACAAGTCAATTTACAATTTAAGAGACAAACGAAACAGTGCTTGAAACCAAGTCTCTGGATGGTTCTAGAAGTTCCAAATGCAAATTTTCATTTGTTTTCTTACTCCAACCTGTTATGCAATCAAAACAAACCAGCAAACTATGTTGGTTAGAAAAATTAATCAAAACACTTTAAGAGTGTTCTGATAATACTGCAGAGTGCAAAACTAAAACTAGCTTAAACAATTGTGAAAAAAAACTAGTTTATTGGCCACTTTTTGAGTTTTGAACTAACTTTCAATTAACTTTTATGTGCAGAACCAAAAAGAACAGCGAGCTCTTTTTTGTCAAAAAAGACCAAGAAACACTTAGAAATGTTGATTTTTCTGAGTTTTCAGCTTGTTGGTTTTAGTGTCAATGTTTTCAGTTTACTGTTTCAGCTCAAGTTTAAATGGATGGAAATTATCACAACATTTTTCTAACAACATAAAACACTGATGTAACTCATTCTTTCAGCAGAAAATAAAAATAAATGCACACACAATAAAATATTTCAGACTCAAAAAAATTTGGCCAATAGTAGCACTGGAAAAACCCCCACGGGGAAAACCAGTCAAAGAAAGAAATTTTATTTCTTCAACAAATTATAGAACAACATTACCATGGAAAATACAACTTATCTCCACCGCAATAAATGCACCCAGAAGCTTCCTCGATTTCTGTGCCAACTACAGAACCATGTTTTATGTGCCTACTGCTCGATTTCTGTGCAGAAACATAACTGCGTTTTCTATGCCTGCTGCTCGATTTCTGTGCAGAAATAGAACTACGTTTTCCGTGCCTGTTGCACGATTTCTGTGCAGAAACAAAACTGCGTTTTCTGTGCCTGCTACACAATTTCGGTGCAGAACAGAACTGTGTTTTCTGTGCAGTAAGTACAGTCGGTACAGACTGTAAAGCCATCGAAAAATGTGCCTGAAACTTTCCTCAAAACTTGTGCCCACAATAACTGTTGTACGGCCTCAAAAACTAAGCTGCCTTGAAATTCGTGCTACAGAAAATAAACTTGCTGCCTGGAAATTCGTGCTCCTCTCTCAGCTCTCCTTCACTCTCTTCTCAAAAGTGGAAACTTTTTGCCTCCCTTGCCTTTTTTGTCTAAACCCTAGGGTTCTCCAAATCCAACGGATGAGATTAGATTAGATCAACGGATGAGAATAAATGCTCTCATTTAATTCTCATGGATATTAAATTCAATCACCCACTTAAATTTATCAAAAAGTGACTTAAGTTATAAAATCAATTAAATGCTCATCTCAAGTCATTTAATGCAAGGGTCACTGTTTCCCCACTTAAGTGACTTAGGCAATAAAGTCACCTAGGGAACACTTCCTAAGTACAAAAACTAACACTCCCTCTTACCAAGGAAGGTGTTCTGCAACACTACCAACTTGTCTCTAAAGAAAACAAACTTGCCCCTCCCCAAAGATTTTGTCAGGATATCTGCTACCTACTCATTAGTGGATATGTACTGCAACTCTACAGCTCCTCTCTGAATGTAGTCACGGATGAAATGGTACCTAATCTCAATATACTTTGACCTGTCATGGAACACTGGATTCTCAGAGAGCTAAATGCAACTCTGATTGTCACAGTAGATCACCGTAGGCCTAAGCTCCTGATCAAACAAATCTACCAACAACTTACGAAGCCACAGTGCCTCACAAGTAGCCTGACTGGCTGCCATATACTCAGCCTTGGCAGAACTCAATGCAACGGACTTCTTTTTCCGACTGAACCACGACACTGTTGTCGAGCCCAAACTGAAACAACAACCGGAAGTGCTCTTCCAATCCCTCACACTGCCTGCCCAGTCTGAATCTGTGAAACCAAACAAACTGACTCCACCCGAACCCCTGTAATCCAAACCATAGTCCATTGTACCTGCAAGGTATCTCAGCACATGTTTTGCGGCAGTCCAGTGTACACTCCTAAGCTCCACCATGAACTGGCTAAGAGTGTTCACCGCAAAACACAAGTCTAGCCTAGTGTTGACCAGATACATCAACGACCCAATGAGCTGACGGTAAAGTGTAGGATCCACCAACTTACCCTCAAAAGCATGAAGCTGCTTCCAGTTGGTGATCATAGGTGTGGACATCGGCCTGCAATCCTCCATCCAAAATCTCCTCAGAATATCAACTGCATACTTCCCCTGTACCAGGAAAATATGTCCAGGCTCTTGCCAAACCTTCATCCCCAAATAATAATGCATCAACCCAATGTCAATCATCTCATACTCAGTAGCAAGGTCTCTCTTGCAATGTGCAATGATACGCTCCTCTCCAGTGATAAACAAGTCATCAACATATAACAAAAAAATGAGAGGATCTCCACCAACCACAATGTAGTAAAGGTTGGGATCAACCTCACTCTTTTGAAAACCCATCGATGTCAAATACACATCAATCCTGGAGTACCAAGCTCTAGGAGCTTGCTTCAGTCCATACAAGGATTTCCTCAGCCTGCACACATGAGAATCTCTCCCATGAATCTCAAATCCTTGTGGCTGCTCTAAGTAAACCTCCTCCTGCAGAAGACCATTGAGAAACGAGGTCTTCACATCCATATGGTGGATCTTCCAACCCATCTCTGCTGCTATAGAAATCACTGCTATCATGGAATAATAACGAGCAACCGACGCAAAGGTCTCATCATAATCAACTCCCTCAACCTGTGAAAACCCCCGTGCCACAAACCGAGCCTTGTACTTCTCCACACTGCCATCTACAGCATGCTTCACCTTGTAGATCCACTTGGAAGTCACAACAGACTTCTCCGATGGTCTCGGCACTATCTCCCATGCATCATTCTTCATGATGGAATGGTACTCTTCCATCATGGCATCTCTCCAAACCTGATGCTGAGAGGCCTCCTCAAATGTGGAAGGCTCTGAATCACGAAGACTCGCAACAAGAGCCATCCCCAATCTATCCGGCATCACAACTGTCCTAACCTCCTCCCGGGGCCTACCAAATGCCTTTGCTTCCTTCAAGGTCTCCTGAAGCCATTTAGGCTTCCTCTTCCTTGAAGGCTACTCCCATACTAGTCTATCCTCATCTGAAGAACTCCCAGAAGCAGAAGGTCCAACACCCCAAGGACCAGTGAATGATGAATTAATCCCTAAAGAACCTGTAACCTGAGAACCAGAACATGAACCTGTCCCTGAAGTACCTGTCACCTGAACCACTGAACCTATAGAAGCTGTGCCTGTACCCTGTGATCCAATCTCCGGAAACCTGTGGACCGGAGATCTGTATCGAAGAAGCCTGAGTCACCTGAGGTGTGGAAGCCGGTGGCTCCCTCTACTGTAACTCTCTAAACTTCATGAAGGCTCTCTCCTCATCAAACTTCACTTCTCGCCTAACAACAACCTTCTTCTGGCCAGGAAGGTAAATCCAGTAAGCCTTCGAAGTCTCATCATATCCCACAAAGATGCCTCTCTCTGCAGTGGGATCAAGCTTCGTGCTCTTCTCAGAAGGGACATGAGAGTAAGTCAAGCTGCCAAATATGCGGAAGTGGCCAACCTCGAGCTTCTTGCCTGTAAACATCTCCTCAGGAGTCTTCCTCCCCAAGGTAAGATGGGGACTCCTGTTCTGCAGATAAACTGCAGTACTGCATGCCTCTGCCCATAGAAAGAACAGTAAACTCTAATCATGAAGCATTGCTTTCGCTGCTCCCACAATCGACCTGTTCTTCCTCTCTGCTACTCCATTCTGCTCAGGAGTGTAGGGAACTGTCAGCTGTCTCTATATACCCTCCTGTGTGCAAAACCCATTGAACTCCTTGGAGGTATACTCACCCCCATTGTCCAATCTCAACATCTAAATCTTCCTCCCTATCTGCTTCTCCGCAAGGGCTTTGAACCCTTGGAAGACTCTCAATACTAAGGGTGACTTCTTGCTCCTCAAGAAGTAGATCAAGGTCTTCCTGGAGTAGTCATCAATGAAAGAGATATAGTACTCAAATCCAGTCAAAGAAACTGATGACATAGGACCAAAAATATCAGTATGGATCAAGTCAAGTACTTCTGTTGCTCTGCTGTCACTGCTTGGAAAAGCAATCTTGGTGTACTTTCCCAAAGCACACCCCCTGCACACATCACTCTGCTCTGTGCTGAACTCGAGTAAACCGGTAACCATGCTCCTCAACAATCTTAGAGCTGGGTGATGCAAGTGGGCCATCCTCCGATGCCATAGCTCACAAAGCTCACTGCTACTGCTGTGTGCTAGAGCGTGTTGCGGCTAAAACAAGAGCTTGTACAGCTTTCCACATCTAACCCCAATGTCCATGGAGGTAGATAATCCTGTAGTCTTGGGGAATACCTGCACTCGCCCATCCAAGAAACACAACCCAAGACCCCTGTCCTCAATGGTGCAAACTGATACAAGGTTCTTCTTCAGCCCAGGGACAAATAACACATCCCTCAGAGTCATGGGACTCATAGACTCCCTCTGAAATGTAATGGTCCCCCGACCAACTGCTCTAACAATGGTGTCATCGCCTAGTACAACCTCCACATCTGTACGTGTTTGTGAAAGCTCGGAGAACATCTCTCGAGCACCTGTCATGTGGCTCGAAGCTCCGCTGTCAATATACCAAGTGCTAGTGGTGGATGCACTCATCTGATGGCCAGTCAATAAGGAATACTCCATCTCCATATCCACATCAGTGTTGGTAACTAAAGAGGCCCTCTCTCTCTCAATCTGTCCAGCACACAGAGAAAACTCTCTCTGAAATCTGTCTCCAAAGTCATCAACCTCCGTTGAAGTTGCAGTCTGTTGTCTCTTCTTCTTCTTGCTTGGACACTGTGAAGCATAGTGCCCAAAAGTC
The DNA here is from genome assembly GCA_027924585.1 of Larix kaempferi. Lineage (NCBI taxonomy): Eukaryota > Viridiplantae > Streptophyta > Pinopsida > Pinales > Pinaceae > Larix > Larix kaempferi. Next base: position 3,572,933 of record BSBM01000380.1, read on the forward strand.
TGACAACCATAACACTTGATTTTACTCAAGTCCTTCTTCTGCCCACCCTGCTGCTGCTGCTTGGCCCCACCCTACTTGGGACCCTTCTTCTTCTTCTTCTTCTTCTTCTTCTTCCCCTTTGTTGTCAAAGCCACATTCTCCTCATCTTCCCTACCCTGTAAAGAACTGCCCTGTACAAGACCTCTCCTGGTCTCCTCCTGCACAAAGTCATCCCACAATCTCTCCCATGAAGGTAGGTTCTCTCTGCCCACTATAGCCTGCACAAATGCACCCCAAGGCTTGGAATCCCCATTCACTGCTGTACACACAAGCTCAATAGCAGTGACCACATCCCCAACTGTTGCTAGCGCATCTCTAACTGCAGATATCCTGGTAAGGTAAGCTGTCACTCCCTCTCCACCATTCATCTTTATACTTTTCAATTTCTCCTTGAGAACCATCTTCCGGTTCTCATTGGTACTCTCGTATAAACTGGTTAAAGCACTCAACATCAAATGTGCCCTAGCTTTACCTGAAATGTGAAGGATGATATGGTCTTTAACTGCATCAAGGATTATTCTTCTAGCTTTACAATCCTTCTTGTTGAAGGCTGATAATGCTGCTGCATCTATAGCAGCGGGAATCTGAACAAGGTTTGTTGTAGTGTTTCTTACCACCTCCTCCCACAGTTCATTTTCCTCTAAAATCAGTAAAATTCTAGCCTTCCATGGCACAAAGTTTCCTGTCCCATCCAACCTATCCTCCAACTTAAGTCCTATAGCCATCTTTGTCAACCCAGCAAGGTACTGCCCACTAACAGAAGAAAATCACAAATCTGGAAATTTCTGACTATCTGCAAATTTTTAATGTTTTATGCCCCCGAGATCTGATACCATGTAAATTTTTCTGAGTTTTCAGCTTGCTGGTTTTAGTGACAATGTTTTCAATTTACTGTTTTAGCTCAAGTTTAAATGGTTGGAAATTATCACAACATTTTTTCAACAACATAAAACACTGCTGTAACTCATTCTTTCAGCAGAAAATAAAAATAAATTCACACAGAGTAAAATATTTCAGACTCAGAAATTTTAGGCCAATAGCCCTAGAAAAACCCCCACAAGGAAAACCAATCAGAGAGAGAGAGATTTTATTTCTTCAGCAAATTATAGAACAGCATTACAGTGAAAAATACAACTTATCTCCACCGTAATAAATGCACCCAAAAGCTTCCTCGATTTTTGTGCCAAGCCTTCTCGATTTCTGTGCCAACTACAGAACCATGTTTTCTGTGCCTGCTGCTCGATTTCTGTGCAGAAACATAACTGTGTTTTCTATGCCTGTTGCTCGATTTTTGTGCAGAAACAGAACTACGTTTTCTGTGCCTGTTGCACGATTTCTGTGCAGAAATAGAACTAGGTACAAAAACTAACAAGAAAGCCTTGGGATAAAAGTCTAAAATTAACTTTAAAAAAATCTAAGTAAAAAGACAAGCAAAAGATGCAAAAACTCAACTAGTAAGACAAGCTAGAAAGCTTGTCTCGCTAAGATCTTTTGGCTGCCCTCTTTAGAGATAGCAAACCGAAACTACAGGCACTCAAATGCTAGATCTATCTTTAAAATGCTTTAAAGGACATGTTATCACATAGTTAGTAGCCGAGCTACCATATATTATTTTTCTGATTCCAGTACACTATTCAGCCACTTCCCTTGCATTGAGATGCTGAGATGAGCATCTATTTATGGATCATGATTATTATTATGAACAGCAATGTATTCCCCATGCCATGACTGAGTCTCAGGACACTCAGAGAGATGACTGATGTAGCTATTTAGCCATTTATACAGAGCAGTCAATAGTTCCCAAAGTTACAGCAGCAGTTTCAGTGGACAGATGTTGGCTCAGATGATGAGCATTCAGGTATATGACTCAGCAGGTATATTATGGTGTTATGGTTATATTGCTTTTATTTTCATCCTTATACCATGTCTTAGCATTTAGTATCATGATCTGGCGATCATATAGATATGTGGACCTGGTTGTACTTTTATATATCATATTTGTCCCTACTCAGATTTAGAATTTCTTGACCTATACTCATTAGTTTTACCCTCTCTAGGGAGAATAGAGGTGATCATTCCCACCATACTTTGGCTTGCTAGTGTTGGTCTCATTATTCACTATCTTCATCCATCCATTACCTACCCAGTTTGTTATTTACCTTGACTTACTTCTTGACTAGTGGCATGGAAGACCTTTCCCCGCTGTAGCCTCTGTATTGGATGAGCTTCCTTATTTATTGTGTCTCAGCTCTGAGTTGGTGACAAAACTTACTTTTGGTGAGTTGGATTAGTCCCCCTAGTCACTAAAGATGTTGTTGGCTAAACCTAAAACAGATAGTGCTACCATGAATACAAAATTGTGAAAAGAAAATGTTATATCTATTGTGAAAAGCCAAATGAATCTAGCAAAGAAATATCAAATGTTATATCTATTGTGAAATGTAAATACCTAGGTAAACAAGCTGTCTAAAGACACACCTAGAAGTGCTCAGGTAAACAAGTGCCTTAAAAACATACCTACAGCAAGAAGCCTAATGAAAATGTAAATCTATGCAATGTGTTTATAAACACACATAGATCAAAGGCTATGGAAACTAAAGGCCCAAAAAGCAATGGAACTTAGATTCTATATCAAAAAGATTGTTGGCCTCATTTGTATTATGGATTGTGAGCATCTGCCAAGGTGAATAAACACTCTTTGAACAACTTACCCATTTGTGAGACACCGCCATTCCCTATGTTATTGCTCGTCCACTATATGATATGGTGTGTATTCCCTTTTCCATATCCGAAGTGTCACAGTGTTAAGTCAGTAAGTCATCCCTTGGCCTAGCCATTTTATTTTTAGTCTTCACCCTTCACTAGCAAATTGATCACAACTATGAAGTGAGTATGGTCTTGAAAGTCTAGTCTGAGTTATAAATAATAATTAATGACCTTGTATATTTGGATTTAGATCGCCAGTAATGATTACTTTTTGTTATAATTGCTATTTGAATGGATTGCAAAGCATGTTTTAACCTTTGACACCTTGCAACAGTTTGATGACAGTTTGAGTTATATTTTGGTCATGTTGACTTGGTCAAACCCAGTTTGACCAAAAGTCAACCACAGGACATGAGGTGGAAGACCTTAGATGATACAGAGATATGTTATATGGTCTGGTACAGGTCACCATGGTGGTTCTATGCAGTGGTTTCAGGATTATGATGATGATTTGTGCTTTTCAGCACTTTTACAGATTATTATTATTTGGTCTGCCGGATATGATGAGTATTTATTTTGACCACGCAGAGGTCTATATGGTGTATGAGTACACATCTTAGATAGATTTGGACCTTTTGAGTCCAATGGGACAGTCTGTTTTCAATTCCGGGCAGTTACAGTGACTATTAGCCTCAGTTGGCTATCCTAGTGCAGTTTTGGCCTATCAGAGGCCCTGCCAGAGCAGAGCAAAGTTGATGAGTTCACCTAGGGCACTGTGCATAGAGGGGGTGGTCCAGCCACTTGTTATTACCATATTACCCCCCCTAGACAGCCTGGTGGCCTCAACTTGACATCGCAGGCACTCCAGGAGGCAGTTTGGGCAGTTTCACACTTCCCAAGGCAGTCTAGAAATGGTGAAAATGGCTACTGAAGGATTCGATTTGGGCTACTGTGGCAAAGTTATGGCATGGGATGATTTGTGATGATGAGTGGGATGTCTTCCACACCTTCTCCAGCAGTTTCAGCTTTCAGTGGGACCCACACCCATCACATTTGGCATTTTATATGATTTTCTGGACCCTCCAAAGGCTCACGACTTTCCCAGAGAGGCACGATTTGGTGTCCAGCTTGTTCATTTTTGGATATTGTGCCATGGGGATTGACCAAGGGTGTTAGAAATTACCCCTTGGACCCACCATGTGCTAGATCTTATGTTTTATCATTCACTTTTGGTGGAACCCCCTCTCCTAGGGCGATTTGGTTCATTGATGTATTATTTTATTAGTGATCCATGTATTGTATTGTTGAGTTCATCTCAACCATTGATTAGATCTTTTGATCTTTTAATCTTGGCCACTCATTCAAAAAGTGGTTAGGATTATAGCCTCTCTCCATCCTATTTAAAGGAGAGAGCTTCTCATTGTAAAGGGGACTTTTGGCTCTGGATTATTGGAATAGAAAAATATTATTGCATCTATCTGTTGTGTTGTGGTGAATGCTTTTGGAGTTCGTTCGTTTATTCTTCCTTTGCACTGGGTTATTGCAGATATTGTCTTGCTATCTTTTGTACCATGATTTTGTCATCTACAGGTGGAGGCCAAATTGGTTTGAGGAGGACGTATTGGTAGGGGAGGACCCTCCCTACTTCTTTCTTGGATTTCTTCGTCGGTAACAGGGAGTATTACTGTCTCTGACCTTCTACTTCATGTTGCTATTGCATTTCGCTTATATTTCGTCCATGCTTGATCTTTCTGATTGAATCGACTTCCTTGGTTTGACAGGTAGAGGAGGGTGCACGTGTGGGATAGGGCATCATCTTTTGGCAAGCAAAATCAACAATCTCTCATTTGATCTCTGCGGGAATGCTCCTCAACATCAAGGTCAACCTCATCCATCACACAGGTATGATCTCAAGGTAAATTTCTCATTCCATGATCTATCCATTTGTCTAACTCATTAAAACCCTCACTTTACATTTTCTCAAATCTACTAAGATCTACTTGGCTTTTGGGTAAAACATTTAAAACCCACCTATATAGCATCCACGGCAATTCGGATCTATAGTTTGGTGTGGATTGGCCTTCATCCAACCCATTTCCCAAGGCAAATTAGCCTCTACAAGTGAGGTCACACTTCTTGGATAGGTGAGTTTGGTAAGATCTAGCACCTGGGTAGGTGAGATACCACTTGATCCTTAATCTCCACTGCTGATAACCTACCCCTAGTGTGTCACTTTAGTGATTTTCACCTTGTGGGCCCCATTCCTCATTGGAGGGTTGAGCCCCACTTGGGTCACTTAGTGATACATCTTAGATCTCAGATCTACTGAGATCTAGCCATTGGATGATCCTAATTTTCAAGACCCACCTGGATTTACACTTCAACATCCTTGATCTACAGTTTGGTGGACATCTGACTCCATTTGGCCCATTTCCCAAGGCACTGATTCTTCTCCAAGCCCTCACGACTTTTCTGGGTTGTTGAGTTAGCTTGTGGTTTGCTCTTTGTCTTACTGCTTGAACACTTAAACATTTTCATATCCACTCATCAAGCTTATCTTTGGTACTAGTTAGCCCCAATTTGGTCCCTAACTACCCTGCTTTGGACACGGTTCCCAAGGCAATGGATTTTCTCATTTTTTACTAGTATCCTGATCTTGGATCTTGCTTCAAACCTCATAAGTCACTCAAATAACCATGTTGGACCAAATCTACATTGTTTAAAACTCTTGATCCAACCTATTACTCATCTTGTGATTTCATTCATAGATCTAGGATTCACCATACACCTTACATACTTCATCCATACTTGATTTGATCTAGTGTCTTGGTCTGACCTCTCCTATCGGGAGTAGATCTGGGTCTCCCCCTTTGTTGTCCTGGGCTAGATAACATAAAGTGAAGATTGCCTCGATTGGTGTGACAACCATCCATTGGGAGTCAAGGCTATCTTGGTTGCACCTCTTTGGTTGCCCATTCCCTCTGCCATCCATCTTGGATCCATCTCTAGGGGAAACTACAAGTTTGGTGATAACAAGACACTTCTCATCTCTAATCTAGTTAAAAAATTAACTTTTCAAATGCTAGAAAATAAGAGATTTGGTTGCTAATGCAAGTAATAAGATTTAAAGTTTATAACATACTAACATTAGAATAATGAATCTAGATCTACTTCCTTAAGAAAATTTCAAAAATTTGAGATCTAGAGAGCTATGGAACTAGTAACCAAGATAGAATGAAAGAAGTTGAACTAAAGGTGAGTGTTGCCAACTAAGTTGTACTTGGTTGGACTATCAAGTGAGCAGGCAAAGTTGAACATTTTACATGTTCATTTTTGATGATCTGATGTCCAGCAGGACTTTTTAGGGGGGCCTTTTTTTTTAATTTTTTCCACATGTCCATGCCCTGCGGGGTTTGTAATAAAATGTACTAGCATGGGGTATTGTATAGAAGCTAGTTGTAGCCATTGAATTCCCAAGACAACGTCTACTCCTCCGAGGGGTATTGTATAGAAGCTAGATTCCATGTTATAATCATTTATTTGCAACTTAACTTTGTGACACTTCCCAATACCATCAATTTTTTTTTCATCTGCTACCATAACCCTTATATCTGTTGTTGGATATACAAATAAGTTTAGTTTTTTTGCAACATTTACGTCTATAAAATTATGAGTGCTACCTGTATCTATAAGTATAGTGACATTCTCTTTCCTCACATGCCCCTTTAATTTCAAGGTTTGTGGTTGTGCAATGCTTGTTATTGCGGCTAGAGATACCCTGGGCATTGCCTCTTCAGACTCTGTGTTGACATCATTATTTTCTTAACTACTGACTTCCTCTTCGTAATCGCTAGTGGACGAAACTTTTGATTCTCTTTCAGCTTCACAATTATACAATTTTTTATTGTTGCATCGGTGACCCTTTTCCCATTTATCTCCACAATATCTACACTTATTTACCCATTTCCTATCTAGATCCTAATCGACTCACTAAGTACCTAATGTATGTAGCCATTGAATTCCAATGGTTGCATTTGGCTGAATGGTGGTATAACTCAACTTACCATACTTCAGCTAGAATGACCCCTTTTCAAGCTTTATACGGTTATGAACCCCCTAAATGGAAGGAATATGTGTTATTTAATTCTAAAGTGCCAGTAGTAAGGAATCAATTAGAGGAAGGTCGAATTATTTTAGAACTTGAAGGCATACTGGCTATTAAAGAAAGGAAGCTTCGTTCTAGGAGCATTAAAGAATATCTTATTAAATGGAAGAACTTGCCTGAGGAAGACTCATCTTGGGAAACTGAAAGTTTTCTTCAACAACATCCCTCTCTACCCGTGCTTTGAGGACAAAGCAGTTCTTAAGGGGTGGGCAATGTAATAAACATATAAATAAATAAATAATAAGAAAATTGTAATAAATCAACCAACAAAGAATTATTAATTTAAAATATGAAAAGACATACCTTTTCAGTAAGAAAGGGTGCAGGAGTCGTATTTAAAGACCCCGACTATATTGTAACAATCATCATATTTCATTTTCTTTTATACCTATTTATATTAACAGCAACTATGGAGTTGGAATTCTTAAATTAACAGAATCTCGAGTGCCCCGCTTCTAACAGAGGTAACTATACTCAAGGTTAGGACTCATGATAATATGGCAGATTCTTTAACTAAGGCAATGGATGGAAGGAAATTCACTTAGTGTAGCGGCAAGGTGGGAATTCAACCTGGATCGATGTAACTGCCAAGTGGGAGATTGTTAGGATATTGCCAATTACATTGTCTATGTAACTAGCAGTTTCCATTTGTATATAGAATGTGTCAAGAAATATCTGGATTGCATTCTTGTGTTTTAAAAGCAGAGTTGCTTCCCAATTGTATTCCTGATTTTAGGGGCAGCGTTGTTTCTGGTTTTATACATTCTTTATAAAAGAAAAGAAAACAACAAGGTGGAAAATCATTTCTTCCCAGTGAGAGAAACAATTGTGTTGTTGTGTCTGCGTATTTGCTATGGCTGTTCTATTATTCAAAATTTCATCTCTATGTTGAATATTTGTGCTGTAGATTCTTCTCCATTTGTAGCAGGTTTCTCTCCAAGTTTAACAATGTGTGGCTCCACCAAATAACATGATCATTATCATTTGTATGAAGTGGAAGCAATTTTAGTACTCATACACCAGTTAATTGTATATAGGTAGCAATACCTTTATACAAAAGTAATTCACATGGTGCTAGACATACTCTTGTATGGCAATCACTTGTAAGCTGACATTTCTATCTTTTCTATATAGGTCGATATAAAAAAGAGAGTGTGAGATTCATTAATATAGAGAGTGTGAGATTCATTAATATAGAGAGTGTGAGATTCATTAAAATTAGAAAGAGAGTGATTAAGCTAGAACATGACTGTGCATACCTGTAATAAGTAGTACTTGTGATAATAGCAACTCCACCTCCTTAGATTGATGTAATACACACACTTTAAGAGACAAAGATGGAGGGCTGCTGACTTTAGAACCAGGTCACTGTTGTAGAGTATAGTTAAAGAATAACGTTAATTCGCCCAGATATTTAGTGCAATCATGAGCATCATTCAATAGGCCTGAAATGGCTGCTTTCATTAAGGATATTGGACATTAGTTATGTTAGGGCAATTTGTAGAAGGGATGAGAAATAGAGCACCCTTAAAGGGCATATAAGTTAATTAATATGCCTTACAGGTAAGGTCATCCTAGATGAGTATAAGGGTTGGCCTACGTTTGGTTCTCCTAGGGCACTACAGAGGGATTATGGGGTCCAGCCACTTGTCATTACCATATTACCATACCCCCAGACACTTTGGTATAGTCATATTTGTGCCCGGGGCACCAGGAAGAGAGCTACAGGCATTTTATTACTTTACAGGTGATTTTCTAAGGATTAAAAATGGAATAAAATGGTCACTGAGGAAATCGATTTGGGAAAATGAGGCAAGGAATTGGCACGAGGTTTGTTCAGAGGTCATTTGTGATGCATCCCACACCTTCCGGCACAGCTTACAGCATTTAGTGGGGTCCACACACACTCTGGGCTATTATTTTGATGTATTATTCTGCTATTGAGGGGGGCACAATTTGGTCATTTGGTCACTTTGTGATGTTATTGAGTCACACTATTTATCACTGTGCCATCGGGTGATGCTAGTGAAGGACATTAATACCTCCTAGCCCCACCATGTGCTTGCTACACCTGTCTTAGTCATCTATCATGTGGTGCAACCCTCCTAGGACAACTTAGTGAGTGCGCACCCCCTCTTTTAGTGAGTTGATCCATGTATTGTATTTCCGGCTCATCTTAGTCGTCGATTATTATTGTTTTATCTTTTGATCTCCACAACTCATTCAAAAAGTGGTTAGGGTTTTGGTCTCTCTCATTCCTATTTAAGGAAGAAACCCCCCTCATTGTAAAGGAACTTTTGGGCTCTTGGATTTCCAGCATAATAAAGAATATTTTTGCAAAACTCTTGGATGCTTTGATGAATGTTCTTGCAAGTGATTGTAAAGTCTTTTCTCTGTGATATCATTGTGGATCTAGCGTTCTCCATACCATTTTTTTGCAGGGGCCATGTAGTAGAGAAGGAGGACGTTTTTTAAGGGGATCTATTGTGGGGAGACTCCATCTCTCCTCCTCAAGACGTTTTGGCATCAGGAAGTATTTCTATTGTATCTTGTGATCATACTTATGCTCTTTGGTTCATCTTTCCTATCTTATAGTCTTTTTCTTGTTTAGATCGATTCTAATTGCAGATCCTTTCGGCAGGGAAGGGCGCATTGGCCATCTTGGAGGCATAGCGATGCTGCGATTTCACTTAGGAGGCTGCATCTCACTCTAGATTGCTTCATTTTGGGAAGATCATCAGCTTGCAAGGCGGGCGCAAGCATATCCAGGTGTGTTTCAAAGTATTTTTGTTATCTTGGGATCCATTCCAATTGTCACGACTAAATTTCATTGCTCAAACCCTAAGTTAAAATTTATAAAAATTATCTAGCTCAAACAACCTGAAATCGTGGCGAATGATTTCTGGGTTTTTACTTTTATGCCAAGCTTGAAGTGGGTTTCTTAGGGCGTCATACCTAGTGGAATCCTTCTTTCCCAAATCCCTAGGAACTGATATCTCTCTCTTGCGCCCTCTTTGAGTTTGCCCCTTTTTCTTTTGTTTGATTGCCCATTTTTTTTGCTTGTGAACTTTGAAATTGTCAGATCTACAGTCTAGCTGTGTTAGGAAGCCATAATCCATCCAGATCTACTCCTTGGGACCATTTCCCCTAATTTAAGTACACGTTTCCCAAGGCAGTTGATTTTGATCATTTACCTTAACACTTATATCTTGGATTTGTCCTTAAATCTAAGCTATTGTAATTGAATTAACCAACTTTCATATCTCATCTTCCTAAGCCTCTACAATAGCTCCATTCCTTAAATATAGGGTTCTACACCCTTCACTTTGCTTTCAATGTTTGATTTGCTTATTTGGGTTATATCTCTCTTTCTAAGAGTAGATCAGGGTCTCCCCCTTTGTTATCTGTGGCTTGGATAACAAGAAGTGAAGAGTGCCTCGATTGGCGTGACAACCAATCCATCTTGGGAATTGAGGCCCTCTTAGGTATCACTGGTTAGTTGTCTTCCTCTACCATCCTGGATAGAACCTTTAAAGTAGACAACTACACTCTGTGTGATAACATAACCCAGGTAGACTAGTGTGTGAGAGAAACCTCGCCTACAACTTGTGCCCTAGAATCCCAATTTGAAGACTTCTTGTCCAACCTGTGATGGAGCGCTAGAAGGGAACGGGAGGCTGCTCATGGGACTGTGAACTTAGAGAAGCGGGCTTGTTCCTGGCACTATGCAAGTTGATGGGGAAGGAGAATTGAGGACTGGGACAACTGTGGAGGGGGGTTTGGCACCAATGGGTTGCATGAGAGATTCAGTTATACAGAGTGGGATTGAGGAAGAGCTTTGCGCTTGTGGATTTATAGCCTCAGCTCGGGGGTGGCTTGTCAAAGTAAGATATGGCTTAACAGAGCCTATGGCTGGGAGGAACGTCCTTCACCTGCAGCCAGTTGGAGAATAATTGATTAAAAGATAAGTCTCTAATTCTGTATGAATTCCATGGTTAATTTTGTGTTTGCATATTTCTTATTTATTGTTGAATGAATGTTTAAATGTATGGAATTGCATGGCATAACATGTGTATTTTATGTTTGAATTGCTTGTAAATTAAAATGTATGCATATGATAAATTGGGCGACCATGTACATTATTTTCTGCTGTTTATTTAAATGAAATATGAAAAACGAAATTGGTTGCCATAGTGGAATTCGGATATGTAATTTGAGTACCCCGTGGTCTGTATGGTCAAATGAAGCTGCCAGGTACGTTACATGCACAAAAGAGGTCATTTGTTTGTCTTGTCCTCCTTTCTAAATGCTCATCATAGAAGTATAAAGAAAAGCTGCTCATAGTGTTAAGGAAGATTTTTATAGCACTTATTCAAGAAAGAACTATGGTCCCCGTCCTCTCTCTACATGAATGTATTCTAAATTAGTAAACATCAAATGACTACCTGAATAGTACATTAGGGGCTAATTTCTTACTTCACTGCTACACACATCAAATCTTCTTAAGTTTGTCTTAGAATGACAAAATGGCACATGGTCTTAAGTAGTAAAATACCCACTATAGCAAGACAGCATGTAACATGATATACATAACAACCACAAGCCAAAGACTACCCACAGTGTACGACACCCAAACTGGTGGCAATGTTACTACAAAGTGAGGGAAGATATTATCACATCAAGATGGTTACTTGAAACCCAAAGCCAACTTCTAGATTGGCAAAGCTAACCCAAAGCCAACTTCTGGATTGGCAAAGCTTTTAGTGCAGGCAATGCCTTAACTATGAGCCATGGGTACATAAAGCTGACCTAGTAGATAACAAATTTATGTGGGAATTTTTGGACATTTAGAAAACAAATCAATGAATTTAATTGGAAGGCCGTAGTTAGCAAACCTCTATATCATCAAGCTCTAGAGGAATTACTCGACCAGCATTATCTGCATACCAAGGATTGTGCTCTCCATCAAAGCCCCATTCATAGGTTACTTCTTGGCCATCATACTTTTCGTAAAAACGGCCATCCATACCCCAAGACAGAGTCCATTTCCCTTCCATTCCAAATAGATACTGTGTCCCTGCAAACAATGAAGCTAACCAGGGTAAGACAAGCTTCGTTACTGATTAAGGCCAGGGTACAGACAGACGATATCATAAGCTGATTTTGAGGCTTTTGTCCCCGTATCTCACATAGTTGGGGAGCCATGAAAGAATTTCATCTTCACTCCTACGTTTACACACTTATCCCCGCGGATAGACGATGGTGTGTCACCCGAAACGTCGGATCAATAGAAACGTGGACGCAGTCAATTCCCAAAACGAAATGGATACATTAGTCTAGCCAACAAACCATTAGACTAAACCCTAAACCCTTTAATCCGTAAGCATGAACCCGATTGTATGCAAATGACACTGTCAAATGATCTATGCGCATGAACACGACGATATATAAAGACTCGCTATAAAATAAGTAGACTATTGCACAGTGGCCATATACCAAAAATAGGTAAGAAAATTAGGAAGTTGGTGAGTGAGTAAACGAACCCGATACAGTTAAATGCTGCCTTATATCGGAACGGTAAAGACCCGTTGCATAAGATAATTTTTGAAGGCAATCTTGTACAAATATTCCATCGGCTGATGTAGCTTGCTTGCATCGTGCTTGTAGTTGCAGAGCAATCTTGGAAGGCCATCTGCACGTGTACCGGGGGAAGTGTAGTCGTTGGCCATTATCCTTGGAATTGAAGAAGGCTTGTCCACAAATACGTCCATGGCTACACGTCGCACTCGCCATGCCCACTCCACCAAACAAGCCCGCCCGAGACGAGACTATACGTATATTTATGAATGCATCTATTTCATGTGCGTTAAGTTTATCTATATTTTATTTGATTATTAAAATAGAAAATAAAGTGGAAATGAATTGGTGTTACATACTAGGAGGGATGGGGTCGCCTCTAAGCATTCTTTCTCCCCTCTCCCTTTTTATTATCTTAAACATGTCGATTTGAAATTTGATACAATAATAGAGGAAAATTGTAAAAACTTGATTAAAAACGAAGGGGGAATTTGTGAAGATATCGTAGATTCAATTTATAATAGAATAGAATATGCAACATCCAAATCATGCGTGGCTTTGTAATAGAAAGTTGAGCTCTAAACACAATTTTGGATTATGAAAGGATATACAAGGCTAGTGTTATAAAAGTTGTTATTTTGCAATTTTTTTTTAAATGACAAAGAAATAATGAGAAATAATTAATGTTTGGTTTATGGTGATATTTTTCGGTCTACTTTAATTATTAAAAAGTAATTTTTATTTTCATCAAAGATGTTTTTTTTAAATCGTTTACAAGATTTCTAATAATGATTTCAAAGTAAACAAATAAAAGAATGAATAACATGCACTAAAGTGTGGATAAGGGACTATCATCAACTTATTTCCTTATGTTGAAGCAACTCTAAAGGTTGGGTTGTAAATAGATTATAGGTCCCCTTTAAATGTTTCCAATATTGTAAGTGTTTTACTTCATCGGGTATAATGACAAAACACCAACAACAAAAAACAAGAACTTTGAGATGTCTTCAAACTGTGAAGGCAAAATCATTACAAAATCCTTAAAAGAAGCACCATTTGAAACATAAATTGTAAATTTTGCACTAATCAACTTGGACTTGTGCACACTATCATTCAATGGCATTATCTCCTTTATCTATTGATCTACACATATACTTAACGGTAAATCACCAAATGAGCCCATGCAAAGGAGTCATGGATATTGTAAATGGGATTCCTTAGGTCACATACAATATGATGAACAAATTTTTTTTAAATACTTTTGATTAACTTTGAAGGAAGCATGCCCTTCACCTGTATCAGAATATTGCAATGAAATGTAGTCATCTTACAGGCCTAAAAATATCCCCTTGGCTAAGTGTTGTAATGGGGACAATCTACTCCACCAATCTTACCCAAAAATTGCACTTAGCCCCATTTGCATGAGTCTTACTTGCATATGCAAGACACCTTGGGAATCTACTCCACTAAAATTTCCCAAAAATTGCACGTGGCCCCATTTACATTAAGCCTCACTTACATGTGCAAGATACCTTGGGAGTCTACTCCACTAAACTTGCCCAAGAATTGCACTTGGCCCCATTTGGATGAATTCTCGCATACATATGCAAGACACCCCACTTGCACAAGCAAGACAACCCATAAGAGGAAAAACATGTCTTTAGGGATTTGCAATGCTCGACTCGGGTGACCTGCTTAAATGGAAATAAAACCAGCAATACCTATTCTTGGTCATGAAGATTATATCTCGTGTACATTTATAATTAGTAAAAAACTAACAACTTAAACTTATTTAGAAATGGACATAATTTCAACATATTATAAAAATCATTCAACACCATTTATTCATGTTTTCCAATACAATAAGAATCGCATTCGTGCATTTTTAATTTAACCATAAAAATAATTACCATTGATGGATATATGTAGCCATGGATGTTTTAAATAACTTAGTTTTATTTGACCTCACTTAGGCTTGGAATTACCCTCCAACCTTTCTCAAGGGTAGTCTTCTTCCTATAGAACCAACTATGTTGCATACGATGTGCTAAGAGGAGAATGGAGACATGTCTATAGATAGTTAAAAATATCAATTCCCTCTAGTGACTTCTACTTTGGTCAATTTCTTGCACAATTTAAAATACCGCACTACTGAATTTCTACATAGTTTACCTTCTTAGGTATTTTAGTGTGCCTAACTAACTCAATTTTCCCATTGCACTAAGTAGTCAATGGAGATTACATAGGGGAACTATCTCCCTCCCTCTAAAGAAATTTAAAAAGAAGATATAACATGCAATGATAAAAATAATCGCTCACTAGTTATAATTGATTGAATGGATGGACTAATCTCTCTCTCTCTCTCTCTCTCTCTCTCTCTCTCTCTCTAAAAGGTTTTTTATTGTGTTTTCCCTTTTCTTCTTCTCGTGAGTGATGATGCTTCCCCTCTCTTCTCTCTCATTTTTTCATCCCTCCTCTCCACTACTTTGTAATGCCCCACATTTTGGACATTGTAAATGCTAGGCCATCCTTTATTTGACCAAGCTTGACCAAAACATCTTATTGTGCATTTAGTAAAATTTGGATTTACTTACTAATATATGTGTTTACAACATGTTATATGTATGATGAGTAATTAAGAATGCATTGAATGTTGTACATGTTGAGATTCCAATACATAATGTCGGAAGATGAACCCAAAAATACCAAAAAAGGGGTAGTGTGATTTTTTTGTTAAATTTGATTACACTTTGATTTACATGATTTGGTGAGAGTAAATTGGTGTGTGTGAGTGTTTATACATGTTCTCGTAAATTTTATTTCTAAGACTAGTAGAGGCCTTGAGGGTATTAGGGTCCTTAAAAGTTATTGAGATACTAATGCGAGTCACTTTTAGATTAAAAGGAATTGGTAAATGGCAATTTCACATGAAACAATTCCATCACTAGCATCATCGTTTTGATGGCTAGACAGTGACTAATCACATGCCCTAATTTGAAACTCAATTTAATTTGGATAATGGGGGGAATGAGAAAAATTCACTTAGGAAAATAAAGCCCAAGACACTAAAAAAATGAGAAAATAAATAAGAATCCATGTCTTGAAATAAGTCTACAACATGAAAGAAATGAAAAGAGGTCCCAAAGTCAATGAAGTCAATGGAAATTCGCTTGACAAGCCAAGTTCTTGGAAACCTATTTGAGATGCTTTGATCCATATATGTAGCACCAATGAACACAATGGAAACCCCTTACAAAATGATGATAGAATACCACTTATCATGGTCCTACCAAAATGAAACCAAATGAAGTGATTTATGGCCGAAACCCCCATTCAGTGGCTTCATATTTACCAATCACATTCAAGGTTCAAGAAGTAGAGTGTGTGCTTCAAGCTAGAGAGACCATCCTCCACACACTTAAGGAAAATATGGTGATGGCTCAATATCACATGAAGCAAAATGACTCACTAACATCATTTTGAGCATTAAGGGGGTCATGCATTTATTTACCTTCAACCCTATAGATAAACCTTTCTCAAAGATAAATTCCATCAAAATATCATGTTGAAATCGCATGAACCATATCAGATCCTCTAAAGTATTAGACAAATTTCCTATAAACTAGCTCTTCCAACCCACCCCAAGATCCATTTGGTATTTCATGTGTCTTGTTTGAAGGAGGTAGTGGAGTCAAATTGTCGAGTTTTAGTACTTAGTAATTAGTTAATTAATATACAATGCCATCTTCTTTGAGAAAGGCCCATTAGATATTTACTAAGCAGTTACTTAATATGAAAAGGGTCCTCTTTATTAAATATGGCACATTAGATGGTTGGTACCCATTAATGATGGGACCACAAGTAGTTAGGGTTTTTTCTATTAATAAACTAATTATGTAGTTAAAAGGCTATGGAATGTTTGTGAACTGTTGTTATTGTATCTTGAGCTCTTTTCATACGAGGTTTCGCCCTCAAAGAGACACGTGAACATCATTCATTCTATGGGAGATATTTAATACAAGGGATATATTTTATAGGTCTATTCATATTTCCTCTTGTATTTTCTTTTATGCATTTAATTTCTTTGAATTTTTTCATGTTTTGTTATTTTTCTTGGTTAAGTATGCTACAAAATCCCTCATCACTCTTATAGGCCACTTTACATGTCACGTCCCCTCCCATTGATCCGACACAAGGAAGGGAACATGACGCTAACATTTTGCGCTTTTACAAAAAAACTCATCCCCATTCATTAGATTCATACAAATAAAACACATGTGTGCAGATGCCAAAAACATGCACAACAGAATTAAACTATCCACACACATTTCACATGCATTCAGAATATCAATAAAAATCATCAAATAATTAAAACATTGCAGAAGTAAAACATATAAGAGAATACTCATCTTGATGTAATGTCGTCCCATGCAACCAGCTATGCAACTGCAACGTTCCACCCAACCATAGGCCAACTATGCTCATCAATCTCTCAGCATAGTTTCCACCCCCGAGCTAGGCATGATTTCCACAAGGAATGGGAACCTACAAACCTATGCACAACAAAAGGAACACCACACTTAAGTCAAGCCAATCCACAGTTGGGTTTTTCAAGCCAAAACTGAACCCTCTTCATTTCTGGATGCTTGCACTCAAACTCAAGCCAAAACAATGGGTACCCAAAACCCAAACCACAACATCCTCTCCCACCCACAACAAGCACATATGTTGGGCATAGGAAAATGGTTTTATCTATGGGATTCACTAGCAATATGTCCAAGGTTTTTCCCCAAATCGTGGCCAGCCAAAAACGGATTGGGGGAAAGGAAAAATCGACCACAGGGAAGAAAACATTTTTCCCCACATGCATATGAGCATTCGAATGGCCAAAAATGGCCTCTATGGAACCCTAGGGACCCCAAAACGGATTCCTCTTCTTCCCCACTATTCTATATCACAAAAACGCCCTTCTCCCAGCTGAGAATGAAGGAAAACACATAAATTTCATGGAGAAAGATGCCCATGTAGCTTCCAACTCGTGAGAGAGCCAAATTGGTTGATGAATAATGGCTTGGGGACCAATTTCGTGGTTCCTTTCTTTCCCAGGAAGCCAAAAATCGTTTTCCCGAAATGGTGGCTTTCCCAGACCCGAATTTGGATAGACATACCTCTCCAATCCCAAAGCATTAACTACCTCAACCAACTCTTG
Organism: Larix kaempferi; assembly: GCA_027924585.1. NCBI lineage: Eukaryota > Viridiplantae > Streptophyta > Pinopsida > Pinales > Pinaceae > Larix > Larix kaempferi. The sequence continues at coordinate 3,590,629 of BSBM01000380.1, forward strand.
GGAGAAATAAATGATTGGGTATAATAGTCAACGTGGGTAGTTGAAAGTTCATGGGTTCTCTCATTGACACTTGGCTTGACTTGATTGGTTCAAGGGTTTGAATATTTCCCTCCCAATTCCTTGTAAAAATCATGCCCCCATACTCTTGTTGCATTTCATAGCTAGTTGTGGGCATTTTTATTTAAAATACATGTTTACATCAAATTTACAATTTCCATCATGTCAGGATAGCACATGATCCACATGCATCAATTTTCAATTGTCGCAACGAGAACAATAAATCGATGGTGGAGCCTTGGCCTTGAGATCCTCACCACGATTTTTATAACAATATTACATTATTTACATGTTTAATGCAATAGGGTCAAAATCGGGATATTACAATCCCCTCCCCCTTGGAATAATACCGTCCTCAGTGTTCCCTTTATTTTTATCAAGGTTCCATGTCCTTCTTTTCAACTGCAACTGCAATGCCCTTTCTTTCTCTTCATCAACATCCATTGGATCTGTTTCCAATATTTAGCTGCGCATACTAAGCCTTTTAGGACAGCCACATGTCCATTGCATCCTTAAATTGTATTCAAGGTCCTTGCATCCAACAATACCTATACTCAAACATTGAGTCAATTCATACATCAAATGCATTTTCATAAGATTCATCTCTTAACAAGAGGTTAAAAACCATATCCGAATCATATACACATGTATATTCACATTAGATCAACAAGAAGATGCAAGGTAAACCAAATACTTATCTGCATGAGCATCTTCCTTTAGCTCCACATGTATCCCACTTTGACTTCAGACAACTATGGCACCCAGAAGACCTGCCCCACCCAACACAAGGATGGTACCTCTTCTCTACTATACAGTCCCTCAAGCGTACCTACCCCTTCCAGTGCTCTTCAGGGTGTGCATTGAAAGGTAACCAAGTTTCTACAAGCCTCGGATCACTTGTGCATATGTATAAAACAAGTGTTACGCCAGCACACTGGCTACATCACATCTTTCAAATAACCAATGCCAATCCAGTACGCCGACTGGGTTTATCAGGCATTTCATTAACCAGTATGCTAAGCCAGTTCTCTGACTGGGTTTATCAAGCATACAAAAACCAATATGCTAAGCGAGTTCTCCGACTGGGTTTATCAAGCATATGAAAACCAGTATGCTAAGCCAGTTCTCCCACTGGGTTGATCAAGCATACAAAAACCATTGTCAATCCAATGTCTCTATTGGGTTTGTTGGGCATTAAGACAAAATAATACAATCACATGGCTCCTTCTCCTATGCAACTAGTGGTTCCTTCTCGTAACTCCATAGGTGACTCACTTGACTGCAGGCTAGCATGGCACCACAATACCCACTCACACAACACAAGAATGGTACCCCTTCTCTGCTACATAGTCCTTCAGTCGTACCCATCCCTCCAGTGCTCTTCAGTGTGAACGTAGAAAGGATACCAATGCCCATACAAGCCTCCTGAGTGCCTGTGCTCTTACTGGGCTTAATAGCACTACAGAGAGACAAGCACATGTAAGGAATTTTGCAGGGTTTCTCAAACCCAAGCCACTCTTGGCATTTCCTTTTCATTCTTGGCCTTAACAGTTTCCATCTACCCCAGTGGCATATTTCTGCCATCTCACCTGCATTACACACAAGCATGCAACCCTCATGAGATGTCATCATGATAATTTCAATTAGAATTTCTCAAATATGTTTCATACGGAAACTAGATTTCCAAAACATGAGGTCCTTCTCATGATGTTTATCTCTTGCAAGCCATAACACATGGTCTTCTTGCATTGTGTCCTCCTGACACAATTCACAAACAGTCAACCAATCAATGACATTAATAATCAGATTCAAATCTGAGTTTACAATTATGTCTACTACAGAAATTAGATTTGTTTAACCATGAGGCCATCCTCATATTGTTTGTATCCTGTAAGTGGTAGAACTCTGTCCATTATGGTTTTACACTTGTTGCCATAACATGAACATCCATCTACAACATGTCCTATTGACACAATTCTAGATAAGCCAAACAATCATTAGTAATTATTAGCAAAATCTCAAATCTGAATTTTACAGTATGTTCCCTACATAAATTAAATTTCACAACCATGAGACCCTTCTCATAATTTTTGGCTTTTGCACATGGTAGATTCCAGTATTTATTATGGACTTAGCCACATTTCCATATCCAAGACAATTCTATGTTATGCAACAAATTCTCCAAAATAGTATGAAAATAGTAGAAATAGATCAAAAAGAGTACTCCACGACTTGATTGAAGAAAATAGTTGAATAAAAAGCCTCTTCGAGGGGGGAACCTCCTTACACAACGTACTAAGTACACAAGACAAGACAAGACAAGATACTCCAAATGAAAGGTCTCATTCCTATATATAGGAGACTAAGGGTTACAATCCAAACTAACCGACCCAAACTGACATAACTAATATAACCATACTAATGACAATTACCACTAATGGACCAAATCCAACATCAAAACTAATGTAATGAACCACAATATAGGGGGAAATGTGCCCATATTTAGGGCTTAACATGTCCCTCCCATTCAAACAAGCGTTGTCCTCAATGCTTGATTAGTTGCGGATGCTTTTGTATGAAGGACTCATCTTCCCACGTTGAATCTTCAACTGGTAAGTTCTTCCACTTTATGAGGTACTCAGTAATAGCTCGATTTCGTAGTTGTTTAGGCCTTGTTTCAATGATTTGTTCAAGTTCCAATATGAATTTTCCTCTTCATCAAGCTCCGGAAAGATTTTTTGAATTGGGATCTTGTCTCCTATTACCTTCTTTAAGAAAGAAACATGGAAAACTGGATGTACTCTTGAAGATGAAGGGAGCTCCAATTTGTAGGCCATACTACCAATCTTATGCAACACTTTATAAGGACCATAATACTTGGGTGATAATTTATTGTCCTTCTTTAATAGTTTGAGAGACATCTGCTTGTAAGGTTGTAGGCTGAGAAATACCCAATCCCTTTCTTCAAAACTCCTTTGATGAATTTTCCTCTTCATCAAGCTCCAGAAAGATTTTTTGAATTGGGATCTTGTCTCCTATTACCTTCTTTAAGAAAGAAACATGGAAAACTGGATGTACTCTTGAAGATGAAGGGAGCTCCAATTTGTAGGCCATACTACCAATCTTATGCGACACTTTATAAGGACCATAATACTTGGGTGATAATTTATTGTCCTTCTTTAATAGTTTGAGAGACATCTGCTTGTAAGGTTGTAGGCTGAGAAATACCCAATCCCTTTCTTCAAAACTCCTTTCACTGCAATGTTGATTAGCTTGTTGTTTCATCCTATTTTTTGACATAGTCAGGTTGTCCTTAAGTATATGGAGAACTTCTTGTTGGTGCTCTATGTGATATTTCATGTCTTGAAATTTAGGTTTTCCTTTTAAGGGAGATGTGATAGATGGAGGCTGGTACCCATAGAGTGCCATAAATGGAGACATTTTTTATGATGTATGGAAGGAATTATTGTACCACCATTCTGCCAAAGACAACCATTTCACCCACTGTGTTTGTTTATCATATGCAAAGCAACGGAGATATCCTTACAAAAACTTGTTCACGATCTCAGTTTTCCCATCAGATTGAGGGTGATAAGATGAACTGTGAGCCAATTGAGTACCTAAACAGGAAAATAATTCAGTCCAAAATTTTCCAATGAAAATTGGATCTCTATCACTTACAATAATCTTCGGATTTCCATGTAACTTCTGAACAGTTTCCATAAAGGATGCAGCTACTGTGCTTGCATTAAAAGGGTGAGTGAGTGCACAAAAGTGTGCATACTTCGTGAGTCTATCAAAAACCACCATAATAACATTCTTTCCTTCTTACTTGGGTAGACCTATGATAAAATCCATGGATACTTCCTCCCAACACTAATAAGGTATGTCTAACGATTTTAGAAGTCCTGGGGTCTTAACTGTTTCACCCTTATTATGCTGGAAAACCAAGCATTCAACCACGAACCTTTGAACATCAGATTTAAGACCTTCCCAGAAAAATTCCTTCTTGACCCTGTGGTAAGTTTTCAAGAATCCTGAGTTCCTACCTATAGGAGAGGCGTGTAATTCAGAAAGGACCTTCTACTTGAGTTGGGGAGTTTTTGCATAAATATAAGCAATCCTTATACCATACTGAATCATTTTTCCACACAAAAGTATATGATACAATGGGATCATTCTGTAGCTTTTGAATGAGCGTCCACACAAATAGGTCATTTTTCCATTCTTCCATTTCTGCTACTATCCAATTTGGTTGTAGAATGGAAATGGAACAAAGTAATGCCCCAACATCTTCATCTTTTCTGGAGAGTTCATCTGCCACCACATTATGTTTCCCTTTTCTATAGATGATTTCAAAGTCATATCCCAACACCTTGGTTACTCACTTTTTATGCTCTTGTGAAGATAGTCTCTGTTCCAAGAAGTATTTAAGACTATCATGATATGTTTTTACCTTGAAGTGCCTACCTATTATATAAGGACGCCATTTCTTAAGAGCATGTAGTATTGCCAACATTTCCTTCTCATAAATGGGCTTTTGTAAGTTCTTTCCCTTGATTGGATGACTTGTGAAAGCAAGTGGGTGTCCTTCTTGCATTAGAACAATGCCAATGCCATTTCCTGAAGCATCACATTCCACAATAAAGGTTTTTGTGAAGTCTAGTGTGGCCAGTACAGGAGTTGTGCACATTGCATGTTTAAGTTGTTCAAAAGCTTGAATTGCCTCTAGAGTCCAAGAAAATGCATCTTTCTTCAATAATGTTGTTACAGGTGCTGCTATTCTTCCATAATTTCGAACAAACTTGCAGTAGTACCCTGCCAGACCTAAGAATCCTCGAAGATTTTTCAGGTTTTTGGGAAATGGCCAGTCTATCATGGCTTGAATTTTGTTAGGGTCTACCTTGACACCTTCATGAGATACAATATGACCCAAATACTCTACCTCCTTCACCCCAAAGAAAAATTTGGAAGGTTTTGCATATAGTTCTTTCTCATGTAGTAGTTGTAGTACCATGTCAACATGTTGAACATGTTCTTCCCAATACTTTCTATAGATTAGTATATCACCAAAGAATACTAGCACAAATTTTCTAAGAAAAAGGCTTGAAAATGGAATTCATCAAACCCTAAAATGTGGGAGGTGCATTAGTGAGACCAAATGGCATGACTAGAAATTCATAATGACCTTCATGAGTTATGAATGTTGTTTTTGGGATGTCTTCATCTTTCATTCTAATTTGATGATACCCAAAACGAAGATCCAACTTTGTGAATACAATTGCTCCATGTAATTCATCTAGAAATTCATCAATTACAGGAATGGGAAACTTATCTTTAATGGTGATATTGTTGAGCTCTCTATAATCTGGACACATATGCCATGATCCATACAGCTTGTGTACCATTACCACTGGTGCAAAGTAAGAACTTTGGCTAGGCCTAATTATGCCATCCTCTAGCATTTCTTCAACCATATGCTCAATTTAACTCTTATGTCCATAGGGGTATCTGTAAGGTCTGATGTTAGGAGGAACACATCCTGGGATTAAGTGAATAGCATGATCGAAATCTCGGACAGGTGGAAGACCTTTTGGAATATCTTCAAATACCTTGGAATGCTTATTAATGACCCTTTGGAGATATGGGGAAATAGGAGGCTTAGATGTTTGAACATCTAATGAGCATAATTGTGCGATTACACCTTGATGTCCATTTTTCATCAATTTTGTCATAACATTAGAGCTTATCACCTTGCTTGGTTTCCCTGTGATACCCTGTAATTAATATTCCTCTCCTTCCCATAAAATTTCATGAAAAGCTTCTGAAAATTAAAAGCCACAGTTCCCAAAGATTGTAACCATTGAACTCCTAAGACAACATCGGCACCACCCATTGAAATAGCAATCATTGGACTATTTAGTACATAATATCCCATAGTAAGATTTATATTATGGAATTTCCCTGAGCAGTTGATAGTTCCTCCATCTGCAATCATTACATGAAACTCTGGTGCTGGATATATAAAGCAATGGAGAGATTTTGCTCATTTATAGTGAATGAAATTATGAGTACTACCAGAATCAATCGGCACTGTTACCTTTTTCTTTTTGATAAATCCTTCGATCTTGATAGTTTGAGGAGTGCTAATTCCAACCAATGCATGACATGATATGGTGGGACTAATATCTTCTAAAGTAGTATCTTATATTTCTTCATCTAGAGATGGTTCTTGTTCTTTTGGTTCTTCCTCTTCACATTCTATGTAAAATAATTTATTTTCACCACACTTATGTCCCTTACTATACTTTCTATCACAATTAAAACATAGGCCTTTTGCTCTTATTTCCTCTATTTGTTGAGGTGTCAACCTTTGAGGTGGGTTAGAAGAAGTAAAAGTATTATCTCGGTATGTGTTGGAGGTGCTCTTTCTAGTAGCCATCGTCATATTTTTACATTCAACCTTCCTTGCCATCATGAAGGCCTTCTCCAAGGATGGTGGTTCAAAGAGACGCACCTCATTTTGAATGTTATCCTTCAAGGTGCCAATGAAGAGATCCAACATATTATCTTCTGGAATGTTCTTCACTCTAGGACTTAGCTTCTGAAACGGTTTGATGTGCTCTGCAATTGGACCTTTTTGCTTGAGATTCATTAGTTGGCTAAAGAAGGTATTGCTATTAATATCCCCATAATGTGGAATCAATTCTTCGGTGAATATAGACCAATATATAATAGAGTCCTTTTTACAGTCACAAAGCCATTGGTACCATACAAATTGATCAGGCTCTAAATATAATGATGCAATAGTTACCTTTTGCAAAGTTGGAACCTAGTGTAGATCAAAGAATTGCTCCATTTGGAATATCCATGTTATTGGATCATTGCCATCAAACTTTCTCATGTCAATCTTGGGAATTTGGGTACCCCTTGGTGACCATCCCTGATGACTTCCATTACCAAAATCATTTCCTCTTGGAATATTCTTATTCATGGAAGGTTTCTCAACATGAGAATTATCTTTATCCTCCCGAGTATGTTGGAACACATCATTACCTGTAGGAAGAGTATCCCTTGAATTTTGTATGAGATTAACAATATTTGTCATATTCCCCATCAACTTCTCCTCTAGATTGAGTAAATCAACATTTCTCACTGAACCTTTCATATTTTCCTCCATTTGATTCAACTTCTTCTCTAAATTATCCAAATCAACTTTTTCCACAGACCCTTTAATCATATCTTCCAACTAGGACACTCTAAAAGTGAGGTATTCCCTTTCATCATGCGTCGAGGATGGATCCTCTGGGGGTTTGGATGGAGTGTAGGTCTGTACACTTCCTTTTGGTGGCATTTTGAACAATATAAATAGATATCACACCTTATGTGTCACCACAATTAGATCCTTCAATCAAAGTTAATCAAAATTAAAAATGGCATACCTTTTCAAACCCTGATTGGAAGACAATTTTAAGGCCGACTTGAAACTGATGTAAATGTTAAATTTATGCTCCTATAGATCTGAAACTTCGTACTTTTGTAGCCTGATGTGTCCTCTTTCCAATTCCACAGGTCTGATCTAATTTGGATTTACCAATAATACTTTATTGCGAATCTCCCAACACCTCTTATTTTGGGTATTTCCATAATAGCGAACTTGTATTGTATGCCACGTGTCCAATTTCGTGTATCTGATGTTAAAAACCCTGCCGCAGATATTGTGGTCTATCTTTTTTCATATGCAATAGGTCTCACCCAATTTGGATATTGCATGCCCCGTATATGACCTTTTTTCTCAGAACACCTGTTTTAGACTAGTTTTTTGACTAGTCAGAAGCCCTATATTCTATAGAGAATATCTCCGAACCTGTAATGTTTCGGGATGTAAAACTTGGACCACAGTTATTTAGGACTTTTTCCTAGACGGGTTTTATTTCTTGATCTTTGAACCCTCGTACAAAAAAAATTATAGTGAAAATTCCAAGATGACTTGTTTTGAAGAAACCAGTCCCGAGGAAAGGAATCTAATACCAAATGTTATGCAACAAATTCCCCAAAATAGTATGAAAAGAGTAGAAATATATCAGAAAGAGTAATCCATGACTTGATCGAAGAAAATATCTGAATAACAAGCCTCTTCGAGGGGGAAACCTCCTTACACAATGTACTAAGTACACAAGACAAGACAAGACAAGATACTTTGAATGAAAGGTCTTCTTCCTATATATAGGAGACTAAGGGGTACAATCCCAACTAACTGACCCAAGCTGACATAACTAATATAACCATACTAATGACAATTACCACTAATGGATCAAAGACGACATCAAAACGAATGTAATGAACCACAATATAGGGGGAAATGCACCCATATTTAAGGCTTAACATACTACCTGTAATCTGAAATTTTAAATCAGTCAAACAATTTGTGAGTATAAATGCATATAGAATTTTCATTGTAAATGTTACAACAATCACTGAAGTGATCTCAGAATTATAATACTCAATAATTCAAACACTATCAGCTATTATTATCTCAAATACAATGAAATAGATTTACTTCATGTGCATCATTATCACAATAAAATTGCAAGATACAGTCACATTATATATGCACATTTAAATAAAACTTCCAATTCTCATGATTATACAATCGTATCCATTCAGGGAACTCTGTCCTCCCAACAGATCTTGGTAGCCCATCAAACATGACTACCTTCTTCATGCAATCACTTTCCTGCATCCATGGTAGCTCATGAAATGATCTCATAATTTCCAACAATTCTATCATTTCGGTTATTAATGAATTGCAATGAAATATATGCCACAAGCATGCATTCACACAATGCCTCTCAACATATGTACCCACACATATGCATAAACAATCACAAATTTTACATAATATTCTAATGTGCATTCACTCAATGCCTCCTTGCATTGATTCATGAATACCATAATGTCATGTCATGCATTCCACCATGATGTGTTGGAAGCTCTAGCTAATTCCTTGACACATCACCCAACCATATCCCCAGTCACTTCGTTAACTTATATGGGTGCCTTCCGTCTCCACACAAACAACACGTCGGGAGTTTTCTCACTCCTTGGTTGTTGGAAAATAGGTTTCATCCCAAATTAACACCAATAGGGAGTTCATGGGATACTTGTGTAGCACCATAGCATTACCATTCCAACCACATTATGGCCTTAACCATTACTATCTCATATGGCATGCACTACCACAACAGGACCATAAGTCCTCACTTGCTTTGGTTATTATACTCATAACCAACATACACAAATGGCATGATATATTTTCATATGAATGCATTCAAAATTCTAAATAGTTAGGTAGTATAAGGTCATTGTCCCTACTACCCTATACCTCACCATACCTGGTGGGATAATGTTTGCATAAATGCATTCATCATCACATACATACCAATTTACGATTACTAAGTATGGCTAAAGGGATTCTTACTCAATCCCCTTTTTGTATGCAATCATAAATAAACCATTACCTGCATGGCTTCCATTAACATCTTTGATGTTACCTGATTAGTTGGTCTCCTACAAAGGATTACACCATCCTTCCACCAACCTCGTGATCATAGATTTGTTGCCCCAACCTTTCTTCAGAAGGTTGTTGGTCACACGCGACAACACCATCAATATCTTTAGCCATGCTTCAGTTGTCTTTGGTCCTACAACCAATGCGAACACCACCAATTATTAACAACCACAATAATTATCTTAAGTGGCTCATTGCATATGTAAAACTTCGCTATCTTACCAACATGCAACATCATATACATGCACAAACATATTCACATGTAATATGCAATGTCTATTAATATGACCACTAGTGCATATTCACTTCATCTATATAATATCTTGCATTTTCAACATTCCTATGCCATAATTTCTGTAAAATATACTTTCAATAGTAAGAGAGGAGTTAAGGAATTCTCTCTTTCCAATCCCTCATCATAGCATAGAATTTCCTCTTCCACATCATAGTTGATCCAATTTCATGGCCTCTCTACCAAGAACACAAGCAATTATTAGCTATGATCTTCTCACCAAGTAGCAATTCAATATATATACACGTTTATAACATTCATACCTGCTACTTTCCAAGCATGCAATTCTTATGTTATTAACATAAATAGTTTAAGGTGAGAAATTTCCCTCTTTATCAACATTGCCTTACTACTCCAATTGCTTTGAGAAATTATGGCCAAGTTCAACTTGACCTTTCTTAACTTCCTAGCACCAATCAAAACTGCAATTGATTCAATTGCAACTCCATAAGGAGTCTTTTCAAGGTCCATTATATGCCCTTGTACCTCATTCAATTATGATACTTTCTCTCCTTTCTCATGGAAATATTTGCCACAATGTTGAACCATACAATTTATTCACACATGGGAATGTCTCATTCCCCAATTAGCAGCCTTTGCATGGCCACCATGTCACTATCATGAGCCACATTCCAATTCCACATATTGGGATGTCTTATTCTTATGAGTGACAACTCTTGGGATAATGGAATTACCTTAGCCATTCTCATTACTTAATCATATCTTGCAACTTCTCTTATCATGCATATACTTTCCCACAATGATGATTTACCCATCATCTTTACAAGTTACTTTACACTTAATCAATAACCTATTCCATTAATTGTTGAGAATTCTTTCATGGAATACAATATCCAACTTTGATAATCAAGAGCTCCCATGGTTCTTCCTTGCAATTCAAATTGCATGCATTTCTAACAATGATACATTGGATGCATTCTTATCCAAGACACCAATGTCCATTATTGGTCTCTTTCATCCTCCAATGATTAGACATGACTATCACTCCTCCATGATTCACATTACAACCAATTACTCTTAATAAGTCTCCCACAACCCCTCTATGCAATTCATATTGCACATTCCGAGCATGGAGAATGCATTTCATACATTCTGGCTAAGGAACCTCACTTCCTTTTAGTTCCCTTATTCCATATTGTGCATATAAAATACAATCTCCAAGAGTATATTCTTATCCATTCAACATGTTTTTCCACATGTTACGTGAATTACCATAATACTCTCAATTGAGTATCCTTTCTCATTAGTGGAACTACCTTGTAAGCATCCAACCATGATTGCTTCAATTCTTCACATTGCTAGCTAACCAACAATTTTACCATGATCATGATCCCAAATGTGCCTCCAATTTTATTTTGATAGCACCATTACCATGATGTTGATACCATAAAATATACTCACTTTGAGATACTTCCATATCTAGTATTCCTGCACGATCATGTAAGGCCTTTCCAAAAATTTGGGCTTCTTTGGAGGTCACCCATCATGGGAATTTCTTGCTCAATCAAGCCTAGAGCATTTCCTCTATCTGCTATTTGAAACAACTGGAAACTCATTTCAAAATAAGAACCCTTTTGTTGATTCTTCTACATTCTAGCCTAATTACACTCTTAAAAATACCCAAATAATTTATATGCATTATGGAGACAATCCATATTGACAATTGCTGTCAAATTACATAACTATCTAAGTTACCCCATAAAGGTGCAAAATTTCCATTTCACCCCACATAATTTTCTCACATTTAACGATGTCTCGGGGGGACGACGGGGGTCAAGGGGGCTTTCCCCCTTGTGGCTCGCCACTGCAGGGTGGGTTGAGGGAAACACCCTCGTTTTTGTTTTTTGTAAATATTTTGATTTCACGCAATCTGGCGCATAAGTTCAATGCCATTTTCGAACTTCTAGCACCTGAAAATCTCCCTGGAAAACTGCTGAAATTCCTTGTTTCGGTGGAATTTTTAATTTTCCTCCGATCGATACACTATGACTTTGTCACAGACCCATTTTGGCAGACTTATCATTTTTCCTCTGATTGGCACAGTTTTCCATTTTGCTCCGAAAGCATTTTCGGTGAAATTTTCATTTTGTCGCCGATCGACGCACTTTCAGTTTTCCTCCGATCGATGCAATTCCCATTTCTTGTCGATCCGTTTCGGCACACCTTTCAATTTTCCACCAACTTGTTTCGGCGACCCTTTGAATTTGTTGTCGATCGACGCAAATTTCATTTTCGCACCGAAACACCCCTTTCGACAACCTTTTTTTATTTTCACCGACAGTTTCGATGGACTTTTCTCTTTTGCGCCGAAACACTTTCGACAAACTTTTGACTTTTGTGCTGAAACGCCTTTTCGGCAATTTTCTCAATTTTTCGTCGAACTCTTTCGGCGTCTTTTTCAATTTTTTTTTATGTGTCGACAGTTTCGATGAATTTCTCACTTTGTCACCGAAACACATCGGCATCCTTTACCATTTTTCGCCAAAATCTTATCGATGCACTTTTTACTTGGTCATCGATCGGCACACTTTTTACTTTTTGCCGACCGTTTCGGCGAGTTTTTCATTTTACGCCGAAATGCCCTTTTTTCAGCCACTTTTGATTTCTCTCCGAAATGTATCAGCGACTCTTCTGATTTATTGTCGATAGTTTCAACACTCCTTCCAGTTTTGTGTCGACACATACTTTGGCAGAAAACTCAGAAACTTAGAAAAGTTAGAAATTTTTATTTCTTTTTTTGATGATCAGTGGTGATCGAGAAGGGGTCTTACCTCTGCAAGTTGCCTGATTTGGCCCATATAGGCCCAATGTTGTAACCTATGCTATGATACCAATCTGTCACATCCCATCCAATCGATCTGGCAGAAGGAAGGGAAGATGACGCTAACATTATGGGATTTTATAAAAAAAACTCAGCCCCATTCATTAGATTCATACAAATAAAACACATGTGTGCAGATGCAAAAAACATGCACAACATAATTAAATTATCCACACACATTTCACATGCATTCAACATATCAATAACAATCATCAAATAATTAAAACATTGCAGAATTAAAACACATAGAGAATATTCATCTTGATGTAATGTTGTCCCATGCAACTGCAACGTTCCACCCAACCATAGGCCAAATATGCTCATCAATCTCTCATCATAGTTTCCACCCTCGAGCTGGGAATGATTTCCACAAGGAATGGGAACCTACAAACCTATGCACAGCAAAAGGAACACCACACTTAAGTCAAGCCAATCCACAGTTGTGTTTTTCAAGCCAAAACTGAACCCTCTTCATTTCTGGATGCTTGCACTCAAACTCAAGCCAAAAAAATTGTTAGTTTTTCATCATTTAATTCAATATGATCTAGGATCTTAACTGAGAGAACAACATGTACAACATATCAAACACAAGAAATAAGAGACACAAAGCATTTAACCAGGGAAAACCAAGAAGGTGAAAAACCTCGCAACTTCCTCAGAGATAGAATAAGCACCAATACAAAGATCACCAAGATGAAACCCCAAAAGATAGATGTCTTCAGCGGCTACTCCTCCTCCACTTGTACGCACTCCTCTCTCTCAACTATGCGAGTTGGATGAGTGAGTGAATGAGTAAACAGAGTGGTGCAACCACTCTATTTATACTTTAAATTAACCTGCCTTTAACCCTAACTGGGTCGACTTCCTAAGGGAGTCTAATAACCCTTCCACATAACTCATACAGGGCCGACCCCACCAAGGTGGTCTAATAACCCATCAAATATAAGTTACGACACTTACAATGTAACTTGCGACACTTGCAAATACAAATGACGACACTTCCAATCGGAGGAATAATACATCTCCGTTGGGGATACAATAAAGTAAAAATGTAATACATACAATATACAAGTGAATATCTTTCGAAGTTACAAATACATCAACACTCCCTCTTAACTAGGAAGGTATTCTCTTGACACAAGTCATCAATACATATAGGCACAAGTCTTCAATATTGGAGTTGGATCATCGTCACTGGATCACAGAGCATCATCGTCACTGCTGCTGTACTTGTCATCTCGATCACTGGTGCTATCTCTCAATTCTTCTTGTCATAGGAAGTTCTATAGAGCCAACCCTTTTTCATGCTAGATGTAGGCCTAGCCTCCATGTAGGTCTTCATCATCTCTGCGAGCAGGCCATCCGTGGAATCTCAAGGCTGATTATGTGCATCTTGCAAAACCTAGAAAGAGCATCCTAGGACTGATTACGTGCGATGCACAACCTGCAAGATCTCCCAGGGCGCTATTATATGCAAGTAGGCAAAACCTTGAAAGAGTATCCCAGGACTGATTACATGCAAAGAAAAACCTGCAAGATCTCCCAAGGCGCTATTATATGCCACGGACAAAACCTTGAAAGAGCATCCCAGGACTGATTACGTGCAAAGCACAACTTGCAAGATCTCCCAGGGAGCTATTATATGCCCCTCCAAGCAAAACCTCAAAAGAGCATCTGCCATATCTCCCAGGGAGCTATTATATGCCATAGGAAAAACCTCGAAAGAGTATCTGCAAATATCCCAGGGCGCTATTATATGCTATCACACAACCTGACAAGATATCCATGGCCACGACCTCGGAGCATCACCCGAATGCTCATCATCATACATGGTGCATCACCTGGATGCACATGATCATACAAATCATCGTCATACGAAGCATCACCCTAATGCTCATCACACAACACTTACTTCCACAACCATGAGAGGACCCGCCTTCCACCATGCTTGGAAAGGATCCTGCATCTGTGTCCCATCACTTCCTCTTGGAAGTATCTTTGATCCGAAGAACACCAAGCCTCTCTCTGAAGTAATCAAACTTCACCCTGGCTAGTGGCTTGGTCAACACATCTTCTATCTGCTCGTCCGTTGCAACATACAAGAGCTTCACTGCTCCTCTCTGCACCATATCCCTGATATAGTGATACTTGATCTCAATATGCTTCGACTTGTCATGGAACACCGGGTTCTCAGAGAACTTCACACAACTCCGGTTGTCACATAAGATACAAGTAGCATCCAACTGGAGATCAAATAAATCTGACAGTAGCTTCCTAAGCCATACTGCCTCACAACTGGCCGAACACGCTGTGACATACTCTGCTTCGGCTGTACTCAGTTCCACGCAGGACTACTTCCTACTAAACCAAGGGATCATAGCTGATCCCATACTGAAGCAACACCCCAAAGTGCTCTTCCTATCTGCAGCACTGCCTTCCCAATATGAATCAACATAACCCTCCAGGTTAACCTTTTGATTCGCATCATACTTGAGCCCATAATCAATTGTACCCTTCAGGTACCTCAGAATATGCTTTGTAGCAATCAAGTGAACATGTCTTGGATCTGTCAGGAACTGGCTCAATGTGTTCACAGCAAAGCAAATATCTGGTGTCGTGTTCATCAGGTACATCAAGGACCCAATCATCTGATGATACATCGTGGCATCAACCTACTCTGATGAAAAATCACTCAATAGCTTCAGGTTCGATGCCATAGGTGTGGCCATGGCCTTGCAGTCCATCATCCCGAACTGCTTCAGGATCTCTACTGCATACTTCCCTTGTCCAAGGAAGATTCCATCTGCACTCTGCCACACCTCCATGCCTAGAAAGTAATACATCATACCCAAATCCTTCATCTTGAACTCGATAGCAAGTTTCCTCTTTGTATCAACAATCATCCCAATCTCACCTGTCACAAATAGGTCATCTACATACAGTAGGAGTATCACTGGATTACCTTCCTCAACCTTGTAGTAAAGGTTGGAATCCACTTTTTGGTAAATCCCAATCTAGTAAGGAAGCTATCAATCCTGTCGTACCATGTCCTGGGTGCTTGTTTCAAATCGTACAAGGCTTTCTTCAATTTGCACACAAGTGACTCCCTGTCATGTGTCTCAAATTCAAGTGGCTGTTCCACATACACTTCTTCTTAGACTGCACCATTCAAGAAAGCTGTCTTGACATCCATTTGGTGTATCTTTCACTTCATCATTGCATCCAAAGCAAGTATTGTTCTGATGGAAGTGTATCTGGCTATAGGTGCAAAAGTTTCTTCATAATCTATCCCTTCTTTCTGGGAGAAGCCACGAGCCACAAACCTTGCCTTGTATTTCTCTATGCTACCATCTGCAGCATGCTTGATCTTGTAGATCCACTTGGAAGTCACAATAGACTTCCCTTCTGGTCTTAGGACTACATCCCAAACATCATTCTTCATGATCAACTGGTACTCCTTGATCATAGCATCCTTCCGTTACTGTATCCCTGATCCTGGGAACTTCAGATTCTTCAGTATCTTCAATAGGTAGTTTTCTTGAACTTCGTCGTTGGAACAAATGTTGTTGTCCTTCTTTTGTAGGTGATCGTACACAATCTTTCCTACAAGTCAAATTCAATTGCATGATTAGAAACTTCTCATAGTTTTCAGAACAAAATCTCACACATAAGGACATATGTCATACAGTCATGCAATTATTTTAGCCAATGCTTCAATACAACATTCATCCATATCCCGTATTCATACGGTAACTTTCTAGATGCCTTCCATCTCTACCAGAACATTGTTAAGAGTGTGCACTACTCCCAACATGTCAGCAAAGAGGTTTCATTCTAGATAAGTAGCAATGGAATGTTGTACAGTACCATAGGCCACTTACCCATTACTTGTATATTAGTAGTATCTTGTTCATAAATGCAACTTTTCTAAAATGCATAATATACATCCTAAATATAGGAACATAAGTATGTACATGACTGAACAAAAATCATTTAACTAATCATATATACAGGAAATAACAATTCAAATACTTATCTTTGTTTGGTTGTTGGGTGGACTCCCTATCAATCTTTGCTTCCTTGTAGGAACTACTGGAGTCTCTGATAGTGTGCACCTTAACCAATGTTGAAAATGGATGAGGTTCTTCCATAGATTATTTGTTTTCTTGAGTCCAACTCTGCAGTAGCTTCTTTCATGTAAAACTTCATTACAATACATATTTTTCATCACTTGAAGAATCTTCACTGTGTTCCTTGGTTCTCTTCCTTGGAGGTTCATCATCCTCTGCAGTGTGAGCATGATGTCTTCTCGTGTTCTTCTTCTTCTTGTGGGAGTTGCTTTTGTTCCTGGGAAATCTTTGGAATAGTGTCCCTTCTCATCACAAGTATAACATCGAATGTGAGAAGGATCTCTCTTGGATCCTCCAAGGTTCTCCCTCTGATTCTGGTGGTGGTGTTTACCCTTCTTGAGATGAGGATGCTCCCTCTTGTTGTTATTCTTCCTAGTGTGTGCTGTGAGAGCTTGGTCTTCATTATCCATCTTTTCTTCTCGAGCTACAATTCGAGCTTCTTCCTGTGAGAATTCCTCCCACAGCCTATTGAATGTGATGAGCTTATTTCTAGCACAAATTCCTTGGATGAAAGAATCCCATGACCTAGGAAGACCATTCAAGGTGGTCATCACAATTTCACCATTCTCTATATCTTCTCCCACATCTTCAAGTTGTTCTTTTATCTGAGAGACCCTTGTAAAGTAGGACTGCATGGTCTCTGCATTTTGTATCTTGACATTCTTCAATTGATTTCTTAAAGTCATCTTCCGATTTATGTTCTTTCCTTCAAACAGCTTGGTCAAGGAATCAAATATCTCCTTGGGTGTCTTTTAGAGAAGACACATGAGGTATGAGATGGTCTTTGATAGAATCTGCAATGATTCTCTTGGCCTTGACCAATTTCTTCTTATGTAAGGCCTTAGCTTCATCTCTCTCTGGAACTGGAACCTGTTCACATATGTAGGTGTCCAATTCATTCTCTTCTAGTATTAACCCAATCCTATACTTCCATGCTCGGAAGTTATCAACCCCTTCAAGCTGATCCTCAAGCTTGGTGTGGTGAGACATCTTAATGAGAAACTCAAATGGAAATAAAAGATTTAGGTCTTACCACTTGATTTGCTGAAACTGGATCAGGAGCTGGCTAGGGTTTGACAGAGAAACCCTAAAAATCCAAACTTGGAATTTCAAACTTCTGTCTGGATAGGGAGATGCAATTGAATGAGGCGAGCAAGCTGGTGTGCTCAGATTTTGAAAACTCCAAAAATTGACCCCTTAAAATTGACCTACAAATTTTGGATCTGCAACTTCTATCAAAATCTGGTTTTCTGGTCCAAAACCCGAACTAGGGTTTGATAGATCCCGGGGTTCTACCCAACCAAAAAATTCGATCGTGGTCTCTAAATTTGGATTTTTCTAAGGAGAGAAATCATGTGCTGAGAGAAATCTGAAATTCCACTTCTGTCAAAAGCCCTAATTTCCCGCAGCAATGACAAGCCAAAAATGAAAATGCTCAAAATCCAATTTTGTTTTGACAGAATATATGCCATATTGTTTCTGGTGCATCTCTGAAATTTCGGATCCTCAGGGTGTGAAACTTTGTTTTGTGGTAGACTAACCCATCATATTTCCAACCCCGCATATCTGAGCTTCAATGGATTCTCCATGAGAGAGATATGCTAAGTGTCGCAACATGACCTGTTTATGGGATGAAACAACATAGCGAACTTGTACGGAGTGCCATGTGTCACTGTTTCAACTTAGGCATCTGAAAATCAGACCTGTGAAACTAAAGTCTGTTCCCTAACTGCCACTTTTTACGGAATTTCATTTGGATATTCCTAGCCCGAGATATGACCTTTGTTCCTAAGTCACATGTTTAGGGAAGCATTCTGGAATAGGCAAAAACCCTAACTTGTACGAATCATATCTCACAAAGTACAATGAATATGAGGCTGAAATTCTTACACAGGGTACATCCATGTTGGATCTTCGGCATGTAAAAAATTCAGATCCTGAAACTTCTCCAAAACGGAGTTATAGAGAAAGTTCCACGATGACTAGTTTTTACTATACCAATCCCTAACTTCCAATTTGTCGCAAGTGCAACAAGTGTCATAAATGCCATACAATGCCTTCCTTCAGGCTAGCTCTGATACCATGTTATTTTTTCATCATTTAATTCAATATGATCTAGTATCTTAACTAAGAGAACAACATGTATAGCATATCAAACACAAGAGACAAGAGACACAAAGCATTTCACTGGGGAAAACTAAGAAGGTGAAAAACCTCGCAACTTCCTCAGAGATAGAATAAGCACCAATACAAAGATCACCAATATGAAACCCAAAAATATAGATGTCTTCAGCAACTACTCCTCCTCCACTTGTGCACACTCCTCTCTCTCAACTATGCGAGTTGGATGAGTGAGTGAATGAGTAAATAGAGTGGTGCAACTACTCTATTTATAATTTAACTTTACCTTCCTTTAACCCTAATTGGGCCGACTTCCTAAGGGAGTCTAATAACCCTTCCACATAACTCATACAGGGACGACCCCACCAAGGTGGTCTAATAACCCATCAAATATAAGTTATGACACTTACAATGTAACTTGCGACACTTGCAAATACAAATAACGACACTTCCAATCGGAGGAATAATACATTTCCATTGGCGATACAATAAAGTACAAATGTAATACATACAATATACAAGTGAATATCTTCCGAAGTTACAAATACATCAACAACAATGGGTACCCAAAACCCAAACCACAACATCCTCTCCCACCCACAACAAGCACATATGTTGGGCATATGAAAATGGTTTTAGCTATGGGATTCACAAGCAATATGTCCAAGGGTTTTCCCCAAATCACGACCAGTCAAAAACGGATTGGGGAAAGGGAAAAATAGACCACAAGGAAGAAAACATTTTTCCCCACATGCATATGAGCATTCGAATGGACAAAAACGACCTCTATGGAACCCCAAGGACCCCGAAACAGATTCCTCTTCTTCCCCATTGTTCTATATCACAAAAACGCCCTTCTCCCAATTGAAAATGAACGAAAACACATAAATTTCAGGGAGAAAGATGCCCAAGTAGCTTCCAACTCGTGAGAGAGCCAAACTGGTTGATGAATAATGGCTTGGGGAGCAATTTCATGGCTCCTTTCTTGCCCAAGAAGCCAAAACTTGTTTTCCCAAAATGGTGTCTTGCCCATACGCGAATTTGGACGGCCATACCTCTCCAATCCCAAAGCATTAACTACCTCAACCAACTCTTGGGAGAAATAAATGATTGGGTACAATAGTCAACATGTGTAGTTGAAAGTTCATGGGTTCTCTCATTGACACTTGGCTTGACTTGATTGGTTCAAGGGTTTGAATATTTCCCTCCCAATTCCTTGTAAAAATCATGCTCCCATACTCTTGTTGCATTGCATAGCTAGTTGTGGGCATTTTTATTTAAAATACATGTTTACATCAAATTTACAATTTCCATCGTGTCAGGATAGCACACGATCAACATGCATCAATTTTCAATTGCCTCTACGAGAACAATAAATCGATGTGAGGCCTTGGCCTTGAGCTCCTCACCACGATTTTTATAACAATATTACATTATTTACATGTTTAATGCAATGGAGTCAAAATCAAGATATTACATTACACAATGTGATGAGTTTCATAAGAAGGAGACCCAAAAATACCTCTTTAAAATTCATTAGGAGGAAAATCCATGCCTATGTTATGTGTGAGTAAGGATATTCTATGTTATGTGTGAGTAACGATATTCTAAAGTGGGGTGTCTTGGATTATCTTATATGACCTTGTTTTTAAATTATGTTATAAAATTATGTTGAGTGGTTGGTGTATTAGTCTTATATGTATGTGAGATTATTGTAGCAAGGCATGGGAAATGATCTATATGACATGCCATGTATAAATAAGTCTAATGGCTCGATCAAAAGCTAAGATGTGAGTTTGAAATTGGAAAAGCCTATGTGGATTATGATATGGGTTCTTAGGATGTTGTCAAAATCTCGATTAACTGCATGGTTAAAAACTTCATTATGGTTAAATTATGTCAATTCTAAGGTTTATGCCAATCCTAGTAAAGAATGTAATAAGTTCATTGCATCATAATTATGTCATCGTGGTTAAATTATGTAAATTTCAAGGTTTATGTCAATCCTATAATAAAGAATATAACAAGTTCGTTGCATCATAATTATTATTTTACGTAAAAATGAATTGAATGGTAAATAAACTAAGATAACATATTGATCCGTGGAGAATCAACCTAAAGAATCTAAAACAAGTAAAGAATGTAATAAGTTTGTTGCGGCATAATTATTATTTTACGTAAAAATGAATTGAATGGATAATAAACTAAGATACATATTGACCCGAGGAGAATCAACGTAAAGAGCCTAAAACAACTCTTAGTACAAGTTTATAAGAAATTAGAACATAAATGAATTAATTAAATCTCTCATGAAACCTGCCGGAGAAGGAGCCACTTAATTTAGAGAAAACCATGTGAGTGGAGCTTAAATCCTTTTTGTGAACACATTAGAGGATTATTTTATTATTGATTAGGTGTTTCTCCTTCATGATTTTATCCTGACATCCAAGGGAAGTTCATGTGGCTAAAATTAATAGTTGTAGTGGTTGTTATTGACATATTTGTGAATCCAGAAAGAGATAGCAATAGGGTTACCATAAGATGTAGCATTGGAGGAAGATAATTTTAGCAAATTTAATCATTACATTGATAAGTGTTTATATTTTACAATTTGGGGTGGATGAGGAAGGGTTCTCTTCCTAGATTGCAGGAAGATGAGACAAGTGTACTGTCAAGATTTATTTTATGGTCATCGTTGCAAATTCAATATATATATATATATATATATATATATATATATATATATATATATATATATGTATGTATGTATGTACGTCAATTTACATGTGATAATTGGTAGCTGAGGCATGGATAACGAGTAGTTCATGGAACTTAACTTGTGGCTTATCGATGTTCACCAGCCACAAGTTAAGTGGTTGTGCTAGTAAGAAATAAGTAAATAACAAGTTGGTTAAGGAAAGTAGTCAAGTAAGTAGCGAGGGAAGAGGTAGATCTAACCGTAGGCATATGTGGTGATCAAATTCACGTATATAGAGTGGTTAAGTAGGACTTTAGCTTGGATTATGAATTACTATCTAAAGAATAAGATTGTGTTATAATATTGCATACTATGTTGATATTAACAAGAGGCCATTACAGGACAAAAACTTGGAATTAAGGAAATCATAGGGTTTAGGATTGTAAGCTCTTAGTTATTGGATGTTACACATAACCTGTATAGTTTTTAAGTTAAATTTTAAGGAAACATAGACAAGCTACATAAAAATATATTTAAGGAAATAAGTCATGTTAACATAATTGGAAAATAGACAAGAGAATAAATTTAATATTAGATATGTTTAAACTAGGTATTCAAACTTTGGGAGTTGTGTATCAAGATCCTAGTAATTTCCATATAACTCAAAAAACATAGTTCCAAGTTAAATTTTAGAGTATGGGTTGATTTTGTAACAGAACAATCCAATTGTGCAAAATCACTTGACAAGGAAGGTCAAATGCATATTTGACCACATGGAAATCGATTAATAATTCAACTAAGAGAAAAAATATTCAAGATAAATAATTTTCTTTAGAATTCTATTCATTTTTACTATTAAATTCTTATGATTAATGTTGATGTCTATCTATAAGCTAACCTTTAAGACTAAAAGCTAAAAGCAATTCCTAAGAAAAGCACATGGAGAAAGCAGTGATTGAGGTGTTAAGCACAATAAATTTAAAAAAGTTTTTCTACATTTCGACATTAGAAACAAAATAATGAAACATTTTTCTTATACAAACCATAAGATAGAGATTGTAAAATTAAAATAATGACACACAAGAAATGAGCACTTACAAATAATAGCAAGAAAGTATTTGAAAAAACATGTTGATAATGGAAATAGTCACTTCATTACTATACACAGTTTAACTTAAGGGATATATTGTTTAAATTAACAATTCAATGGAACACGTACAAATAATAGCAAGAAAGTATCTGAAAAAACATGTTGATAATGGAAATAGTCACCTCATTACTATAGACAGTTCAACTTAAGGGATACATCGTTTAAATTAACAATTCAATAATGTAACCTTTGATGTGTGTGTTTCTCGAACCTAAGAGTGTTATGAGGTTGTAGCACGTGAAGGTTGACGTGAGATGTGTGCTAGGTTATGGCATCATAAGGCAAGAAACATAGCATTATTACTGTATTTCGCCGCGGATTTAGAAGTGGGTTGCGAATTGTACAATTAGTATAGGAGCTATGATGAACATTTGTGGTGGCATTCAATCCAGTCCGACGAAGTTGGTCGATCTACAAGGAGTTAATGTCACTATGTACGGGAAGGTATCCATGAGTATGGGAAATTATTGGGTGATATTGAAATTATGTTGGGAATTATATGAACTTGATGTCATCCAGGTTCAGGGGTGGTATAAAGAGAAGTAGTGGGATGTTGGGCGGAAATGTGAGTTAAGGTGTCTTTGGAAGGTGGTAGGATTGAATGTTGTTGTTACGATGGACCCTGGTGGAATTGCAAAGATGGAATCACCTGTAGATGATGACGGGAAGGGTGGTGTTGGCCAGAAATGGGCCAACCACGAGCAACTCTAAGCCACCCATGCCACCTAGATGTATAAGGAAACTATAGCCTGGGAGATTCCTGTTGAAATTGAGGAGTTTGAGAGTGAGCTTTGGGCCGACCTAGAAATGGAAAAACTCGTGGAAGAATTTCAGCTCTGGAAGAATGGATATGCGACCTTGATTCAACCTGAGCTTTCCTATCACTATATGATCGGGTCGTCTCAATGTTTTGGGTTATGAAGGGAATTCTAGGTCGGATTTTGTTGGAATGTGAAGTGAAGCAGTAGGGTGACAAGATTCCTGTCACCTATTGGAAAGGGAAAGGACGGATTCCAGACTTATGCACAAAAAAATTGATGTAATAGAGCATCACTTGGCATCCTATTTCTGCCTCACCCGACTATGGAGAAATATAATGATACAGGAATGCTGCCCAGAGGTGCAAAAGGCTCGGCCATTGTGCGTCAGGTTTCTTGATTTTCGTTCGTCGTTCTTGAAGTCGGTCTGTTTTGTTTGCTAGTTTTGTTATTAGTTTTTGTAATATGGAGGAAAATAGGTATTCCATGGTTAGTAGGAGGTCTCTGTTTCCAATATGCTTAATCTAGAAGGTTATATGTAACCAATGGTGTGTAGAAGGTCTAAGTTTACTGATAATTATTGTTATTCAGATTGAAAATTCCCATGTTTCCCCTTTGGGGGGGTATTTTTGGGTTTTGGGGGATGAATTGTAAGGGAAGTTGGTCTGATCCTTTGAAGGTCTTTATGGGGGAATGGATTTCTTGCTCCGTTTTGACATAAGTTCCATGTAAATTTCCAAGTGCTATATAATATAAGTCTACTTACTTACAAAAAAAAAATTCAATAATGGAAATCAAATAATTTAATAAAAAGCACAAAATATCAACAATTTTAGGAGTGATATAACTGTGAGTAGATCTAGGTTCGATCAACATAGAAATAGATTGCTTATCAATCTTACATTCAACTTCAACCATAGTTGATGGATGATTTGCTTGGCGTTCCTCTAGTATTGCATAGATTATAGGGATGGTCCTTGCCACTTGACCCATAATTTCAACTCCTTGGATGTTGTGAACTTGCTTTACATTCCCATTATGATGTGGATAGTTCCTAAGCATATGGTCATCTCCACATCCCCAACATTGAAAAGGTTCTCTTGGCTCCTTTGGATCTCTTGGCTTGTTTCCCATGATTCTAGTTGGCTTAGTCACAACTTGTGGTGGTTTCTTTTGCCGATTTCTGAGATGAGGAGGTTTGAACCCCTTCCTCCTTTGGTCAAACTTCTCATTTTTCTTGTCCTTCCATGCCTTATGGAAATCATGTTTTCTTTTGTTTTTATCATAACAATACTTTTTCTTTCTCATGGCTTCCTCTAGAGTTCAAGGTTCATCAAACTCAATTCTGTCTTTATATGATTGAGGTAGTTTGCTTAGAAAACGTTGGATTTTCACCTTATCATCTTTGATGTACTTGACATATCTCAACAACTCCAAGAATTTGTTTGCATATTATTCCATGGTAATTTGTCCCAATTTCAGCTCATGGAACTCTTTGATTTTATCATCATAGTACCTATCAAAGAGGTAATTTTGCTTGAAGTACATCTTGAAATGCTTCCACACAATATTCCTTTCATTATATTCTTCACTTGCCTAAGGTGATCCCACCATATAGATGCTCTTCCATTTAGATTGAATATGGACACCCTTGCCTTCATGTTTCCAGAGTAGTCTTGGACTTGGAAATACTTCCTCATCCCAAGAAGCCAAGCTTCAGCTTCTTGACCAAATTTTACCTCACCATCAAATGTAGGAGGTTTGGTCTTCTTAAATTCCCCATGTGATTTTTTCTTGTAATGCCTTTCCTCTTATTCCTATGAGATTAAGGGTTTGAACCTTCAATGGATTCTTCAGAGTCGGATGATATAGTAGAAGATATTTCTGGAGTATATGTCCTATCTCTAGAAACTCTTCTTGAGCTATTAGACCTCTTGCGGGAATTTCTCCTTGAACTATGCCCACTCCTTTCTGGATTTGTTGAGTAATGCCCAGAGTTAATCTTCCTTTGAATCTTCGTCAAACTTTGCAACATAGCTGAATTCAATTGATTATTTTCCTCTTGAGATTTAATCAGTCTCTCATTGTCTTCTCTATAACTCTGCAACTCCACCCTTAGGATCCTCATGGTGGATGCAATATCTGGGGGAGTCTCTTGGTTTCTTCTCCCATTGGATTATGTTTCAACATTCTCAACCTGTATGTTTTCTCCCATGGCATTTGTCTCAGGCTCAAAGGGATCATGTGCATCATCCATGATGATGATATTCTTGGCCCAACCAAGACCCAAGATTTCCCAACTGCACTATACTCAATTCTGACCCCTAACAGTCACTGATAGGATTTCGAGTATGCAAAACGTATTTACAAACACAATTGTTAGTTGCATTATATTCTCTGAAAAATATATAATTATTTTTATGCATTTGGGAAAATCTCATATTGACAATTCTTGTCAAATCATAGAATTTTCTCACAATCAACGATGGATCAGGGGGAAGACGAGGGTCAAGGGGGATTTCCCCCTTGTGGCTTCCTTGTGCCACTGTAGGGCAGGGCGAGGGCTGCAGCCTCATTTTTTTTTGTAAATATTTCGATTTCGCGCAATCTGTTGCATAAGATCAATGTCATTTTTCAATTTCTAGCACCTGAACATCTCCCTAGAAAATTGCTCAAGTACTATGTTTCGATGAACTTTTCAATTCTTTTGCGAAATGCCTTTTGGAGAATTTTTCCATTTTTCGTTGATCTTCGACAAATTTTTCCATTTGTTGTCAATCGCCTTTTCATCGACTTTTTCCATTTGTCACCAATTTCCTTTTCAACCACTTTTTTCCATTTTTTGTCGATCGCCTTTTCGACGAATTTTTCATTCCTTTGCCAATGGTTTCGACGAACTTTCTCATTTCTTGCTGATTCATTCGACGTACTTTTTCTTTTATCGCCGATCTGTTTCAACGATTTTTCTGAATCTTCGCCGAAACTCTGTCTTTGACAAATTTTCAATGTTTCGCTGAAACGTATTGACGACATTTTCAATTTGTTACCGACAGTTTCAATGAATTTTTCAATTTGTTGCTAACACACATCAACGAACTTTTCCCTTTTTCGCTGAAATTCCTTTTTCAACGAACTTTTTCATTTTTCAGTGATAGTTTTGGTGTACTTATTCTTTTTTCGCCGAAATTCCTTCGACGATTTTATCCAAAAATTGCCAATATGTATCCGCAAATTGATGACCAGTAGTGATTAGGAAGTGATATTACCTCTGAAAGTGGTCAGATTTGGACCATACAGGCCCAATGTTGCAATCTATGCTCTGATACTACACTATCACGTCCCTCCCCTTCAATCCGGATCAAGGAAGGGAACATGACTAAAAATTTGGGCCATTTATACTTCTCAGCCCCATTCATCATTAACAAATCCATGCAAACAAAAAACATGCATAATACAATAAACATGCACAACAGAAATACAATCTACTACACACATCTAGCAAGTATTCAACATTATCATAACAATCTTCAATTATAAACATTGTGTAATTAAAATGCAAGAGAATACTTATCTTGAAATGATGATGTCCCGAGCAACAATTTTCAATTTCTGGCACTTGAAAATCTCTCTAGAAAATTTCTCAAATTCTCTGTTTCGGTGAACTTTTCAATTGTTTTGCGAAATTCGTTTTGGCAAATTTTTCCATTTGTCATTGATCACCTTTTCAACGAATTTTTCCATTTGTTGTCAATCGCCTTTTCGTTGAATTTTTCCATTTGTCGCCAATTTCCTTTTCAACCACTTTTTCCATTTTTCATCGATCTCCTTTTCGACGAATTTTTCATTCCTCTGCCAATGGTTTCAACGAACTTTCTCATTTCTTGCCGATTCATTCGACGTACTTTTTCTTTTATCGTCGAACTGTTTCAGGGATTTTTCTGAATCTTTGCCGAAACTCTGTCTTCGACAACTTTTCAATGTTTCGCTGAAACGTATCGATGGATTTTTCAATTTGTCACCGACAGTTTCAATGACTTTTTCAATTTGTTGCCAACACATATTCGCATACTTTGCCCTTTTTCGCCGAAATTCCTTTTTCAACGAACTTTTCTTTTTTCGGCGACAGTTTCGGTGTAGTTATGTTTTTTTCGTTGAAATTCCTTCGACGATTTTATCCAAAAGTTGTCAATATGTGTCAGCGCAACTTGTTCAAATCCGCCAACACATACACTTAGTAAAAACCTCATAAAATTTGAAAATTTTTCCTTTCTTTTTCTGATGACCAGTAGTGATTAGGAAGTGATATTACCTCTGCAAGTGGTCAGATTTGGACCATACAGGCCTAGTGTTGCAACCTATGCTCTGATACTACACTATCATGTCCCCTCCCCTTCAATCCGAATCAAGGAAGGGAACATGACTAAAAATTTGGGCCATTTCTACTTCTCAGCCCCATTCATCATTAAAACATTCATGTAAACAAAAAACACATGTGTGCAAATGCATAATACAATAAACATGCACAACAGAAATACAATCTAATACACACATCTAGCAAGCATTCAACATAATCATAACAATATTCAATTATAAACATTGTGTAATTGAAATGCAAGAGAATACTTATCTTGAAATGATGATGTCTCGAGCAACTAGCTATGCAATTGCAATGTTCCAACCAACCATAGGTCAATTGTGCTAATCAATCTCTCAACACAACTTCCACCCCCGATTTGGGCATGATTTTGCACAAGGAAAAAGGGAACAACATACTCAAACATAGCCAAGTATTAAACACATCTTAGCTAATCTAGTCCAAAATTGGGTTTATCAGGATGTTAAGGCAGTAGAAAAGAGGAATTGATAAGCTAGTGAGCTCAACCATAGAGCCATTGGAAACTCTCCAAGATTTAGCTAGCTTGACCCTCACAATACCTACACACCCAACACAAGGAATTACCCCCTTCACTGCTCCACAGTCCCTCAAGACATACCTTCCCTTCTAGTGCTCTTCAGGGTGTGCATAGAAATGTAGTCAAATCCCTTTGATCTTTGGTGAGGTTACACTCTTTACTAGGTTTATCAATCCAGTTCTAATCCTCTTCTACTCATTGTTGCTTACACATAGTTCAATCCAAAACGAGGGATACATATAAATCGAACCACAACATTATCTCCTCACGCACAACAAGCACATTTGTTGGGAATGGAAAAACGTTTTTAACTATGGGAGGCACAAAAAAACATGCCCATGGGTTTCCCAAATCGTGGCACCCCAAAATGATTTGTGAGAGGGAAAATATACCCTTGGGGAACACAATCGAGTTTCCAGTAGTCAAATAGGAATTCAAAAGGAAAAAACGACCTCTATGGACCCCCAAATTGGGTTTCCCTTCCTCCCAATCATTTTGCAACTCAAAAACGACCTCCCAACTAGAGAAGATGGAGGAAAACTTAGAAAAAGCGTGAGGGAAAACACCCAACCATCCCAGAACTTGTGAGAGAGAAGAACTGATGGTTGAATAATGGGATGGGAAGGAAAATCGTGGGTGTTTTATTTACCAAGTAGAGAAACGTGATTTTCCCAAAATGGTGGCTTCCCCATACATGAAATTTGGACAGCCATACTCCATTTCCCAAAATAGTAACTACCTCAACCACCTATTGGAAGAATTAAATGATTGGGTGCATAAGTCAAAATGGCTAGTTAATGGTTTATGGTTTCTCTCATTGACACTTGGATTGACACTATTGGATTCAAGGGTTTGAATATTTCCCTCCCTATTCCTTGTAAACATTATGCCCCCATAGTCTTGTTGCGTTGCATAGCTAGTTGTGGGTATTTCTATTAAAACACATATTTACATGATATTTGTAATTTCCATTGTGACACCCTAACACGTGATCCACACGCATACATTTTTAATTTCTGATATGAGAATAATAAATCGATGGTGGGGCCTTGGCCTTGAGGTCCTCACCACAATTTTATCATGATATTGCATCATGTACATGTTTAATGTAACGAGGTCAAAATAGGGATATTACAAGTAAGGTCCACGGCGATGAACATCGTCCAAGTCAAATGAGGTCATTCATGTATGACAATTCCTTCAATGATTACAAATTTTTTCATTACACTAATCAACAAAGGATCAACATAACGAAGTGCGGAAGGTGTAATCGCATTGGTCATATTGTGAAGTATTTCCAAACTATGATATGCTATGCATGTGATGGCTTTGGACATAAGGCTATGTATTGTCGAATAATAGTAAACTTTCTTGATGAAAACATGTTGCACAAAAGCAATCACAATTTAAGGACCAATATGGAAGGTAGTCAAGCACATAATTAGAATGGAAGTGTGCACATGAAAACGTTGGTAAGGAAATCTACTAGAAAATGCGCAGAAGAAGTTGACAATCCAAGTGCATCCAAAGCAGCAAGTAATTGTTGCCCCTCTTGTTGATCCCATAGAAGATTAAGTGAGACCCTTGAATTCAACACGATGTATCTTAGGAATTCAAGGAGTATGTTAGTGAAGATTAAAGTTTGAATATGTCTATTGCATAAATTATTGATGTTGCAAAAGAATATGTGTTAAGTTGGATTGTCGCAAAAAAGATCTTCAGTATTGTAGATGAGCGAAGATATGTGTATCTACATATATTCAGTTAGTTTCTAAGTTATGTTGAAGATTTGCATAAAGGAAAAATACAAACAAAAGGTACTGAGAAGTAAACTCTAGTTGCACAGAAATATAGATACATAAATGTGTATTATATTATATTCAAAATTTGTTCTTTTATGAAATACATGAGTCCTCTACATAATTAAACATCAAAAGAGACTTAATGCCAAAGCCAAAATGGTGAGCTCAAGAAAACAATTAAAGTTGTATCAAGAAAAATTGAGAATCACTGAGTAATTCAAAGCCACAATTCAAGGTCCAACTCGACATCTGGTTGTTGTGCGAGTCGAAGCTCCAAATCCATTGAAACTAGTTCGTTATGCTTAGAAGTTGGCTGCAAGGGAATAAGATGCAGAGTTTGCAGACGATGATTGTCCAGCAGAATGCTCAGCCTAAATTGAATTCAGTTCATCAAGAATTCATTGTTGTTGCTTCTCAAGGAGGTCCGCACAGTTGTTAGATTGGACAATCTTTTTGCGTTGTTGAGATTCACTTGGGACTGGGCGTACCAATGTTTAAATTCATACTCTTTCATTTGGCCTTGCCAAATTCCCAGGTCGACTCTTAGATGAGCAAATTTTGATTGCTATGACTAAGCAACAAGACACACACTGTCAAGGGAATCGTTGAACTTCTTGAAGAAATCCATGACTAGAGAAGATGGAAGACAAGGAAGTAAGGTGACACAGAGCAAGATAGAAGAAGAATAGGGTTGATGAACCAGGCATTTCAAAACCTTCTTATAGAATTGGATGGTAGCTCTCTGTGCAGACGAAATTTAATTGAAGATACGTGGAATTAAATTGCATTCATGTCTGTGCAATTCGAAGTTGGTCATAGATTTCCCAAATGTAATTGCACGAGTTAATGAGTTCAGGAAAAAGGACAAAAAACGAAGATCTAATTCATTGTTTCATATGATGGGAGTGATGTTTCCCTAAAAGCTCAATTACGATTGTGACACGTCAAATATGCCACACGAATGGCCAGTCATATCGCTTTATGGCCAAGCTAGATGACAGGTGGAAATGCGTGCAAAATCCTTGATTGTCATGACAAGATATGCGACGTTAGAAAAGGAAGAAATTTGGTTACAACGCAGTAAATACGAAAAATGGAACAATTAGACGTAGAAGGAAACCAATGGGAAATACATTGCACAACCAGTAGAAGACCAATTTAGGTACCACGGAGATGACACAACATGAGGATAGCTTGATAAATTGCGCAAGGATTGATGATTTGTTGATCAAGATAACAAAATAAATAACGATTATACATGGGGAGTGTATCTGAGATGGCTATGAAAACAGAGTACAGATTGCAAAGCATCAGCACATAAATTCCAGCAAAAGAAAGAAAGCATGAAGATAGGGTGAGTTATCAAAATGAAGGCCAACGCAAAACAAAAGAAAGAAGAGCTAATAATTGCACAGAAATGGCACCTCTTTTCCATCGATGTCAAAGGGTGAGAAAGAAAATGAAGCTGATCATGAGGAGAAAGAGCATGAAGTCGATCACAAGGAGCATGAAGTTGATCATGAAGCATGCAAAAGTAACAAAAAGTAGGAAAAGCATTGACATCAGAATGCGCAGATGACAAGGCTCAAATTGGGAAAGAACATAGGGGGATCACTCACACATGGGGAGTACTAGGACAAGCACATATGAAGCATACAAACTTCAGGAGATGATTATGCATAGTTTCATAAGGTGTCAACATCAATGCCAAAGGGGGATATTTTCGAACTTTGGTTGTCATTGATGTCAGCTAATGTCAAAGAGGAATCGATATTCTTGTGCCATTTTGAAGAAGTATATGAAAACCACTTTGAAGAAGTATATCATGCACAAGAAATATGAAGAAGTACATCAAATCCAATATGAAGAAGTATATCAAGAAGTGCATCCAGTCTGAAGAAATGTGGTACAGGTGCATATCTCAAGTCCACCCAAGTCATACTCCTTCAAGGTAAAAGCCAAAGAGTTGGTTGGACAAGGTTTGGGAGTGCGCAAGAAATCCAAAGCATTGGTTGGACAAAGTTCAGAAGTGTGAAAGCAAGCCAAAGAGTTGTCTGGACAAAGTTTGGGAGTGCACAATCAATTTGGAACAAAAAGTGGTTGATCAGTCAAGCAAGTCCTGAAAGTGCGCAAGAATCACCAATTGGAAGAAGCTATCAGTTGTTGAAGCACGCACAAGTACCAAAAATGGAGTAGCGGTTGAATATGCCAAGTTTGAAAGGCCCACAAGTGATGGTACATCAAGGGAGCAAGACCAAATTGCAAGGGCACAAGTCCCACTAGCCAAAGGACCAAGTATGAGAAAGACCCACAAGAGATGATACCTCAGTGGCACAGAAGATGACAAGTGGCAGAAATGTGAAGCAAGCATAACCGTGAAGCAAGGAAGAAAGAACAACACAACTAACTTGTGGACATCACCATTCATGTAGATCAAGTATAAATAAGAGGCCAAGATGGTGAATGTAAGTAATCTTGGAAGCTTGAATCTTGTATGCTTGAAGCTTCTAAGAAGAAAGCTGGAAGATACAAATTTATAGTTTTCGGGGCATCAAGGGCTCGTGGAACCATAATAGAATGATCTAGCCAAAGAGCCGAGTGTGCACAAGCAATGGTATAATTGAAGGTGCATAGAATGATGTTGTGAATCTGTGACAATGGCGCGAAGATATAAAGGAAACATTACAGAATATGCACAAGTGCATGAGGACTGAATGACAGTATCACAGACAATCACATATGTTCTAAGACATGAGCGCATAAACAAATTTGAAGTATATCTTGTGATGCGCGAAGTTAATAATTTTATCTGACGCACTTAGACTGAGTTGATGTGTGTGAAGTAAGGCAGTCCATCAAATGCGCAAAGATAGAGTTACAACACAGTCAAGAATGGATGTCATGATGAGGATGATCTGATACAAGTGCACTAAACAGAAAGGACATATCACAGATGATGCAC
Organism: Larix kaempferi; assembly: GCA_027924585.1. Classification (NCBI taxonomy): domain Eukaryota; kingdom Viridiplantae; phylum Streptophyta; class Pinopsida; order Pinales; family Pinaceae; genus Larix; species Larix kaempferi. The sequence continues at coordinate 3,623,925 of BSBM01000380.1, forward strand.
AATTTGTAATAGTTGATATAAATTCCATTGCACCAAGACAGAATGGAAATATCTTAGAAGGTGCATAGTTCCATCCGATACTGGTGCATGAAGACAAAACAATAGGTTATCAGTTGATGCATCTAGTATCAGTTGAGGTTGTAGAAGCACAGTAGCATAATGATGCATTGAACTTTGGTACAAACTGCTGAATTAGTTGAAGAATCACATAGTTTGCGAAGTGCGACGTTAGTAGAATTAATGTGTTGAGTGTGAATTCAAGTGATGTATGCAGTATAGTGACAAAAATACTACAACATACAGAAGGTGCGCACAGTAGAATGAACAACAGAATATCTGAAGTGTGCGTGTATTAGAAGTACATCAAAGCAATATCTTATTTTTGTATATCAGGGCGTAGGACGGGGCAAGGAGCAGGGGGTCGTAGCCTCCTTCTAGTTGGTTCTAGAGAACTCAGGGAGTTGGTGCTTCCTTCAGGTCGGTGCCTGTAAAACCAGTGGGTCGGTGCTTCCTTCCAGTTGGTATTGGAGAACTTAGGAAGTTGGTGCTTCCTCGAATGTAATATTTCATTATAAGAGAACATTTCGTGGTTTTCTCAAGTTTGGGTTTCCACGTGAAAATTATGTGTGTTATGTGTATTGTGCTCAAGTGATTTTGAATGTTTTATTTGTGGTGGATGCATAATTAAATATCAAGAATAATCTATTAAGAAGTTAAAATCTATTCATTATTGAGCTAATACTGATTCACCCCCCCCCACTCTCAGTATTAAATAGATTCCAACATTTTATGGGTACCAGCCTCCATCTATCACATCTCCCTTAAAAGGAAAATCTAAAGTTGAAGCTATGGAATATCACATAGAGCACCGGCAAGAAGTTATCCAAATACTTAAGGACACCTTGGATATGTCAAAAAATAGGATGAAACAATAAGTTGATCAACATCGCAGTGAAAGGAGTTTCGAAGAAGGGGATTGGTTATTCATGAGGCTACAAAATTACAAGCATATGACCCTCAAGCAACTAAATAAGGAAAATAAATCAACACCCAAGTATTATGGTCCTTATAAAGTGTTGCAGAAGATTGGTAGTATGGATTACAAATTGGAGCTACCTTCATTTGCAAGATTACATCCAGTTTTAATAGTATCAACATAGCATGTTCAATGATTCAAAATTGATGGGGCCAACCAATGCAAGAATGCTAAGTAAGCCAAGGAGCGGTTCTAGGGTTTGGTGCTAAGCACGCGGACTACTGTTGTCAAAGTGTTCGCAGTAGGGGATGCATCCCCTGTGGCTAATCCAACTAATGCCCCAGACCATGACGTATGCAGGAGTGACGTCTGCGGGAGTGGGAGATGATATAAAGATGGGGGAGTCAGGAGAACGGGAGAAAGGATCCAAATGCAAGATGGGTTTGGGGGGATGCCTCCCGAAAACCCTATCAATTCCGGCTATCCAAATTCATGCGGAAAAAATGAGAGAAAAAGTGGAGCTGTGGAAGGAGAAGGCCTTAACTGGTAAGTTCGCTGGGATCTAGCCTCGGGAAAAGGATTTGGTTAGGTGGATCAAAAGCACCTGGAATCTGAAAGGGCATTATGATTTGCATTTGGGGGCCAAGGGTTTTTTCACCATTTTTTTTTAATGTGGAAGATAGAGACAGAGTGCTGGAGGTATGTCCCTATTTTTTCTTCTCTGCTGGGTTATACCTCAGAACTTGGAAAGAGCGATTCAATCCTGAAATGGAGGATATGAAAGTTTCCCAGTCTGGATCAAGCTTTTTTCTCTCCCTTGCAAATTCTCGGACTTGGAAATATTACAAGACATAGGAATACCCTTGGGGAATTCGTCAAAGTAGCGGAGCAGACAAACCAACAAAGGTATATTGCTTATGCCCGAATCTGTGTTTATATGGATCTCTCAAAAGATCTCCCAGAAGCTATCAGTCTAAACTGCGAGGATGAAGAATGGATCCAGGCGATTGATTATGAGCAGCTACCTTTCAGGTGCAGACTATGCCATGAATATGGCCATTTTGGTACAAACTGTCCACAAGCAAGCCAGGAGAAATCTTCATTTCGATCAGAGCCCGAAGGGAATAAGGATAAAGAAGGGTTTACCCAGGTCCGAAACCGTAGGAAGAACAGATCTGGTGATCAATCGCGGAAAGGAAAGGAAAAGGTAGACAATGGGTCGACTAACAAAAATCTGTTTCAGATCTTGGAGGAGGTAAATGAAGCTGGCGAGGTCCGAAAGAACGAAAAAGAACCGTCAAAGTCGGTAGAGGCTGAAGCTATGGAAAATCTGATCCAGGAGAAGACCCTAGAAGATCTACCCGCAGCTATGGAGGAGGGCGGCGAGGAAGAATTAGATCTGGGGGAATTAGATTTGGATGAGATTGAGAAAGAATGTGAAAAAAGGGGGAAGGGTTATGTAACCGGATGACAGTTGCATCTCCTTCGGGATGCGATCATCGAATATAAGGCTAGTCAGAGACCGGGTATCATGGTTGATTCTTAGTCGCGGAACAAAAGGAAGTCTTCAACAGAGGACCTAAAGCGTAGAAGGAAATAAAACAAGCAGAGAATAATAGAAATAGGCATTAAACTAATTGAGTCCGGTCAGTATCCAACGATCAGGGCTACCTTTTTTGAAGTTAAAATTTTTTCTCAATGAAGATAATTTCTTGGAACATTAGGGGGTGCAATCACCCTTGGAAACTAAAAACTTTAGCTAGAAAGGTGAAGCAGGAAAAGCTAGATGTTCTTTTTTTGCAGGAAACCAAGTGCTCTTCTACAGCAATGGAGAGAGTAGGGAAAATTTTTTGGAAAGGATGTGAGGTTATGGAAAGAGATGCCAACGGCATGGCAGGAGGTATGGTGGTTCTCTGGCAACCTCTCTCTATTACGTTGTCCAATTGGAGGGCCAACAGGTTCTCGCTGACATTCGATTTCTCTGTGACTGATTCGGGGGTGTCTGGCACTCTGGTGAATATCTATGGACCAAGTGCCGCCCCTCATAAGGAATCCTTCCTCCACTTTTTCTCTTGGTTATCTGCGCAGGATGAGGAGGGGTCGTGGATTGTTGGTGGGGATTTCAATTTGATTTCCTCGCTTAATGAGAAAAAAGGTGGAAGAAGGAATCTGGATAGATTCCAAGAAAACTTTCATGATATTCTTGGCCTTAGCCCTTTCATCGATGTGGAAATAGGAAATGATTAGTATACGTGGAATAATAAATGGGGAGGTATTCATCTGGTTGCGTCTAGGCTTGATAGATTCTTCGCTACTGAATATATTGCATGTGGGTCGGGAGAAGTCAATGCCGGTGTCCTTCCGACGACGAGCTCTGACCATTGGCATGTTTGTCTGAACTAGGATCTACCTAACACCCTTCTCTTTAGACCTTTTCGATTTGAGAAATTCTAGCTGGAACATAAAGATTTCAAAGACCTGGTGGGACAGTGGTGGCAGGAGTTGGTCCCCACGAAGGGTTCAGGCATGTATCAATTCCATCAGAAACTGAAGGCCCTGAAATCTAATATTCGTACTTGGAATAAGGAGGATTTTGGTAATATCTTCTAGGATAAAAAAATAAATTGAGTGAGGATTTAGAGCTCATTCATCAGCAGGGCATGGAGGTGGGATGGGATGAGGATTTACGAGAACAGGAACATAACTTCTTGAATTGTCTTGAGGCACGCGAAAGGCAAGAGGAGATTTACTGGAAACAAAAGTCTTGAAACCTGTGGCTTCAAGAAGGGGAGAGGAACACTAAGTTCTTCCACAATTTGGTTATCCAAAATCGTCATAGGTCCAAAATCCTCAAGATTCAAAAAATCAATGGGGATCAGGCGGATACTAGAGAAAAAGTTGAAGCGGAATTAGTTCATCACTTTGAGGCTATTCTAAAAGAAGATCGGGTAGATCGTAGCCATGACATAGCCAAAATTTCAAGCCTCATCCCTCATCTTGTTTCTAGAGAACACAACGAGATGTTGGGTAAACCTGTGTCTATGCACGAGGTGGAGGAAGCCATGAATCAGATGGCTTTAGGGAAAGCCCCTGGCCCTGATGGGTTCACCACTAACCTTTTCCATTACTTTTGGGATCTTATCAAGGCTGATGTTCACTAGATTGTGGAGGAATCACGTAGCATTTGTGGGGTATTGAAAGCTTTTAATGCAACTTTCTTATCCCTCATCCCAAAGGAAGAAGGTGCTGATACTCCTGGTAAGTTTAGACCGATAGCCCTGTGCAATGTGATCTATACAATCATTTCTAAAGTTATAGCCAACTGGCTCAAGCCTCTTCTCCCCATTCTTATTAGCCCTGAGCAATCGGGATTTGTGGAAGGCAGAAAAATTGTTGATGCTGGTTCAAGAAACCATGCATTCTTTGAAGGTTACCAATAAATCGGGCATGTTAGTAAAATTAGACATAGCCAAAGCCTATGATAAAATCAGTTGGCAGCATATGAGGTGCATCTTGGAGGATTTTGGTTTTGACAGGGACTGGGTAGCTTGGATTATGAATCTGGTTTCTACCCCTTTTTATTCCATCCTCCTTAATGTGGCTCCTACCAAACTTCTACAAGCCTCACGGGGTATTCGTCAAGGTGGTCCTCTCTCTCCTTTTCTCTTTATCTTAATGGCAGAAGGTCTTAGCAAGACTCTATAAACCCAAGCTGCCGATGGAGGGATTCGGGGGCTTCAACTCCATGAGGGTATGGATAAGCAAAAGCACCAACAATTTGTGGACGATACTATGCTAATGGGGCACCCTTCAGTCCAAGAGGCTTGAACCTTCAAAAAGAGTCTTGTGCTTTTTGCGAAGGCTTCAGGGCTGGAAGTTAACCCAGGAAAATCTCAAGTGTTTTTCTTTAACACTCCTAGTCCTACTTAGCGCAATATTATAAGAATTCTTGGTTTCACCTGTGGATCCTTCCCTTCTAAATACCTTAGGGTTCCGTTGGCTAAAGGAATGATTCGCAAGATCTCATGGCAGGACTTGCTTGACAGAATGAGAAGAAAATTGGCCAGATGGACTCTTCTTCCCTTAAACCTTCCAAGCCGCTTGATTTTAGTCAAATCCGTCCTCCAGGGTATGTTGGTTTATCTTTTCTCGATGATTTTTTCCCCCAAGTCTATTCTTAAGGAGATTCGCGGCATACAGAGAAATTTTCTTTGGGGAGGTAGGGAAACTAAGGCTAAATTTGCGCTGGTAGGATGGGATAACATTTGCAGGCCCAAGGAAAAAGGGGGTCTTGGCATCAGGGATCCCGAGGTTCTAAGTGAAGTTTATGGTTCCAAAATATGTTGGAGGTGGTGTAATCATAGAACTGAGCCTTGGGCGCGACTGTAGCATATTAAATATGCTAGGGATAGAGAGCAGGGGCATTTGATCAGATACAATGAGGAAAAGAATGGGTCCCATATCTGGTTAAAAGCTTTCTCAGGCCGAAAACTTGTCCAAAACTATTGCTTCTAGGAGATTCATGATGGGGAGATGGCCAATTTATGGGATGACTCATGGAACCAGCTTCCCAAACTTGGGGATGATCCTCGGTGGCAGACAATCAGGGATAGAGGGCTAGTTGATGGAAAAACTAAAGTGTGCCACTATTGGGAGAGTCCAGCTCAGGATGGACATAGGAAATGGTTTAAGTTTGGTGGTTGGGAAGGCATCACCACGGCAGAGACTCTTCACACCTTTGAATCAACTCTACATGAGAGGTTTATTAGGATCAATAATCCCCCCGACAAGCTGTAGTGGGGGTTCTCTCAGAAAGGCAGTTTCAGTATCAAAAGAAGCATATGAAGTTCGTATTGAGGATGAGGAAGGGGAGGATAGAGCTTGGGGAAAAATTTGGGGGATGAACATCTGGCCTAAAATTGCTGTCTTCTGTTGGTTAGTGGTGTGGAAGAGAATTTTGACAAGTGAGAACTTGAGGAAGCAAGGGATCTTGGGTCCCTCTCGATGCACTCTTTGTCTCAATTTGGAGGAGACTGTTGGCCACCTATTGGATTCCTGCCCTTTTTCTTCTTCTCTTTGGGATGAAGGTGCTTTGATTTTTAGGAGAAGTAATCGTTCCAAAGGGAAACTTGATCAAACCTTAAAGACATGGGATTCAAAAGCATTTTATAACCCCATCATTGGTACTCTATGGCAGATGTTCCCAGGTATGGTGATCTGGACGATTTGGAAAGAGAGGAATGAATGTATCTTCGGGACAAATATCATAGGGAAGAGGAGGTCTGGATGAAGCTAGTCGATAATATGAAAGCAACTATCAGAAGTTCGCAATGGGATGACAAGGATAAAGATTTATCAGCTGGGGAATTACGTATTGCGGTTGGATGGGGTTTAGGCCGATCTGACTTGGAGGGGCTCAGGAGGAAATTGAAAATCTGTCGACCTGGCATCCCTATCCATTGGTCCTCTCCCCTATCTTCTGGTTTCAAAATCAACTTTGATGGCACCTCTCATGGAAACCCTGGACCAACCGACTTTGGAGGGGTATGCAAGAATTCTTCGGGCTCCATCCTAAAGGTTTTATTTGGTTCCATCGACCATGATTCTGACAATTCAGTGGAACTTGAAGGTCTCATACATGGAATTAAGCTGGTGCTTAGAGAAGCTTGGTTACCAGTGATTCTGGAGGGCGATTCCCAAATTATTGTCCAAATGGCTAAGAAATTGTTATGTGGCCAATCCCTGGAGAAGGTTCCATCCAGCTGGCATCTTTTGGATCATCTGGATTACCTGCGGCTTCTTCTCTCCAATCAGTCAGCTATTACTTTTGCCCATGTCAAAAGGGATGCCAATAAGGTGGAAGATCTCCTTGCGAACCATGGCATTGAGGCAAGTAGAGCTCTCCTGAGTGGCACTCTGGTAGAATTTCGACATGAGAACTGGATCATGAAATGTTTCCACCTTGCAGATGTCGATCTGGCAGGTTGAAAACAGATGGTGGCGATGGCTCCCACTATACAGGCCGATGACAACAGTCGGTTGGGGGTAGTAATGAGGGTGCATGGTGTCTTGGGTCAATCATGAGCAGAATGACACTTGTTGTCTCCTCGAGATCTGCTGCAGGCATAAGAAGGTATAGATCAAAGCGAAGGAAATCTGGTGGAAATGATTTGTACAGGTCTCTTCGTACTACCATTAGCATCCTTCTTGTTTTGTGTCGTGGGATTCTCAGCTCCCTGATTGATGCTCCGTATCAAGTGACGAAAGGTCATAAATTCGCAGTAATTCCCATTATGATGCTTTGGGTTTCAAATATGGATGGTTATCCCTACATATCCATCATTTTTCCTTCCTGACTGACTGCAGACTCAGAGAAGGTGTCAAGAGTATTTGTGAGCGTGAGTGTGGGTGGTTTTCTTAGACCACCTGATCTTCATAGGGACTTTGCAATGGCTCCTAAGCACAGTTATAATCCCAGGAAATTGAAGGGTTCCGGGGGTGGTGGTCAACCAGCCGAGGGTGAAGTTTCTGAACAATGTAATGCTCGGGTGGGTCGGGTGACTCGTGCTTCTACCAAGTCTAGAGCTCAGGAGTCTGCTTCTTTCTTTTGCGGGCACATTCCCCCATTGATCAGGGAAGACATTGAGGTTGTGGAGAGGAGCTCTTGGAGACTGTTCAAGCACTTCCAATGGAGGAAGTTCGCCGTGAGGTAGAAGACTTGATGGTCGACCCGGGTTCCACGACGGGCCATGCTTCAACCTACGAGTGGATTATTATGACCTACTGGGTCACTAAAAATATGCTGGCACATGTGTTGATGGACTCTTTTAACAAAATCAAGGGTGCCAAAGAACCAGTCAGGTCTTAGAGGGATCATAACTCGGACAGTTGGGTTATGCATATGAAAATTGACGTAATAGCCAAAAAATTGGGGATTACCTTTGTCATCCAGGGTATGGGTGAAGGGGAGAATGTGGGTAACGGTCGCAGGAGTACCAAGAGCTCTTTGGAGGCTGCTGCGAGCGCTGATAAGGAGAAGACACAACCTACTAGTCAACAATCGAACCTGGATAGCTGTAGTAGGGGTTCTACACATGTAATCCATATCTAAGCTTTGAGAACTGGCGTCTCTTTTTGTGCATCAGTGGGATTTCTTTGAGGGTTTTGTTCTGCTATCGCTTTTAGTTGCTTTGAATGATTCCAATGTTTAGGAGTTTTGAGATTAACTTTCTTGAACATTGTGTCTATGTCAAGTTTCCTGTTTGGATGGTTTTAGCCGGGAATGTCTATGGTTATGAAGATTCTGTGAGAATTGTGTCTGGATTCCTGTTTGGCTGTTTTTGGCTGGGAATGTCTAGGATTATGAAGACTCTATGAGGCGAGCTATGTACTTTTTTCAACAGTAATATATAGTGTTTTATTTACAAAAAAAAAATATTACATCCAGTTTTCCATGTTTATTGCTTAAAGAAGGTAATTGTAGACAAGATCCCAATTCAAACAATCTTGTTGGAGCTTGATGAAGAAGGAAAATTCATATTGGAACCTAAAAAAAATACTAAAACTAGGACCAAACAACTACAAAATTGGGTTATTACTATTTTCCTCATCAAGTGGAAGAACTTACTAGTTCAAGATTCAACATTGTAAGATGATTCCTTCATATAAAAGCATACACAACTAATCAATCGTTGAGGACAAAACTTGACTGAAGGGGAGGGACATGTTAATCCCTAAATGTGGGCACATCCCCCCTATATAGTGGTGCATTACATTAGTTTTGATGTTGGCTTTGGTCCATTAGTCGTAATTGTCATTAGTATGGTTATATTAGTTATGTTGGCTTGGGTCAATGAGTTGTAATTGTACATCTTAATATCCTATATATAGGAAGGATATATTTTCATTTGAGCATATTGTCTTGTTTTGTCTTATGTACTTAGTCTATTTCTGCTCTTTTTGGAAATTTGTTGCTTAACATATGCAAATGACTTGATTTAAGTTCCAAGTTTAGTCAAGTTTAGATGAAAAACTCTCTATGGCCATAGAGAAAAGCATTGATTGAGTTGGTTGTTAATTTGGTTGGCATGATTTCCTATTATGTTGGCAACGTTTGCATGTATTTGGAGCGTGCAAGATTGGTAAAATATTTCTTGGTATGAATTAGTAACAGAGACCTTAAACCCTTTAATACTTTCGCTTCTTCGAGCACTAAACGAATGTGTTATGTGAATAACGAAGGGTGTGTCATCAGATTACTAATGATTGAGTTAATTCTGTTCAAAATTTGAAAAATGATAATAACCTCATTGTTTAAATAATTGCATGAGTAGCTTAACCCCTAGGAGATTATGGCTTGGCTCGAGGTTGAGTAGAAGAGAAGAAAAGAAAGGTGCTCTTGCTAATCTATGGAAGGATGGTTCGGGTTTGCTCATTTGGCATGTTGGAGATTTAAAGTTGAACATATAAGTAGTTAACTTTGTACTTCTTCCTTATCATTGTTGATTATTTATGAAAAATATTTCAGTTTTTACTATGTATTGGTTTTAATGGTTAAGACCTGTTAATTATATGTTTATTTGAAATATAAGCTATGTATTGACATAAATTCTTGTTGACAATATGAAAAATTATATTTACATGGTTATTGGTTATTGTTAGATCAATTTAAATGATATTTGATTGGAATAGTAAGTGAATTAAAAATCTTAAGAAACATTTCTTGGGACCCGCAACTTATAAAGTCTTATACCCACACTATAAATACTAAGCAGGTCCTAACCAACCTGTAAGGTGAAGAATGAATGACCCATAATTCATATGGGGTAACAATAATGAAGTAACAACAATATGGTATAAGTATATATGAACTTGAGTGGGTATAGGGAGATATCATTAATACAGTTGCAAAGATTTGTATGAGTATGATAAAAGAGATTATTATTATGATTACAGAACATTGTTGAAACAATTTACAGTGAAGAATGAATGACCCATAATTCATATGGGGGTGAAAATAATGAAGTAACAACAATATGGTATAAGTATATATGAACTTGAGTGGGTACAGGGAGATATCATTAATATAGTTGTAAATATTTTTATGAGTAAGATAAAAGAGATTATTATTATGATTACAGAACATTGTTGAAACAATTTATGGTGAAGAATGAATGACCCATAATTCATATGGGGTAACAATAATGAAGTACCAACAATATAGTATAAGTATATATGAACTACGGCACTAGGATATTAACCCCCTACCTTCCCTTGTTTACAAACAATCACCCACCTGAATAACTAGACCTTCCCTATACCACTTGCTTCATGAATAGCTTAGTCCGTGGGTATGGATATATCCCTTTCCGAACGGGATGAACCAAGCTTACCCTTACTTTCTTACTGCCTTCATCCAACCTTATGGAGGGAGTACTGCCTGCCCTGCCCTTACCAACCCATTCTTTCAGCCATGAATACTTAGTGGAGGGGGTATCACTATATTATCTTTGTCGGACGGGCCAGGATAGACTATTTAGTCTTTCTTACAGCGGGTACAAGGAGATATCATTAAAAAAGTTGCATATAATTTAATGAGTCTAATAAAAGGGATTATTATTATATTTACATAACATTGTTGAAACAATATAAGCATATGTGAATAGGCTATATTCAACTAAGTCCACAAATCTTGAAATAGAACAATGTGACTAGATAAATACACTACAAGTTTATTGCAGAGCTATCGACTCATTGGCCATGGGTAAATAATAATTCTAAACTATTAAAAAGAAAAAAACTCATATTTTTACTCTTGCACACATACATATTTGTATAAACATACTAATGCTTGTGAGACAAAGGGTTGGCTACTTTAAAACCAATACAAGAAACACTAAAGTATTTATTTCAAAGGGGAAATGTAGTAGAACCTACATTAATTAGATTAAATATGGATAATTTGAGATAAATTATATCCTTATGGCCTTGTCAATAAAGACACAACAAGCAAGGGAAGATTGTATTGGTACGACTCAAGCAATTAGGCGTTGATTGAATGAAGAAATAAATATAATAGTCTAAGATAAGTGACTCAAGGATATATATCGACGCATGATTCTATTTATATGTATATACCTAGAATATCAATATACAGGAGCTAAGAACCAATGAAAATAATATTCAACATAGATAAAATAATTTGATTATAAGAAGAACAATTTTCCACCAACAAACTTGATAATAGGAGGTCAAACCCTTTTAAGGTACCAGAAAAAATTGAATAATAATTGTACATAGGTTATAACAAGTTAAAAATCATCGGGGTAATGTAATTACCCTATTCTTGTACATTCCTTTTAACATAAGTAGATTGGTCTTGACCAGTATAACTCAAATGACCTCATTATAGGGGGGATAAGTGTAAATAGAGAGGGAATATATGTATGCATTACACAAGCCTATCAACTCTTAAAAACTTCCTTACGAGTTCATTTAAATAAAAGAAAGGAAAATGCATATATTCTGTTTTTATAAACACCAGATTCAGAAAAGGAATATGAAATATAGTATAGGCAAAGTGGGCAAGTAAAACCCATGTAGAACTTACATAATAACAATACAATAATGGAGAATTTGCATATGATATCATTCTGAGTATAATGCACAGTACGATGGTGATGAAAACCACTAAGAAAGAACAATATTTCATAATTATTATCTAATAAATTGAAGTGATAATATGAGATAATACGAGGAATAACAATCCTAAAAAAATTACAAAAGTAAGTCCAAGTGTTGAAGGACTTGAGCCTATAAATACTATGTTCAAATATCAGAAATTGGATATGATTTTAACTTACAAATGTAAGCATCGAGGGTCAAGAAGGGATGCCTCTCTTCCATTAGGGAAAAACTTGTCAAGGGTTTTCAACCCTGGACATTAATTTCGGCAGTAACAATAAAAGTTACAAGTTGAGCACTCTCACAGATTATATTCACAAACTTGAAAGAGTAGGCTATGTACATCTTGACACTACAAAATGTGTGCAAAACAAGGAGTGAGTGATAGTTCCTTGAAAGGGAATTATTTACATGGAGTTATAATAAAAAATAAATGATGCCATAACAAAGAGTTTACCTTAAAAAGTTTTGAAGGGTTTCATGTTAAACCTTAAGTTCTGACCCTAAGACTGAAATAAGAAAGGAATAATGCTCTGCGACCCAAGGAGACCTGGGGAGTTTTTACCCCAATTAAATAACACCAAATACTAGTATGAAAACACAATCAAACATGGAATACATTCATAGAAGAAATACTGTAGAGAGTTTAAAAGAGTTACCAAGATCACGAAGGTGAAGTAAGAACTCATGATTTCTCAGTATCGACCCTTGTATCCCACAATATTCCATACCAGCAAAGAATACACTAGGAGTATGTATGGATGAGATATTTTATGGAGTAGGTTAGAGTTTAATCATGAGAATATAATGGTCGATTTGTTGAGACTAAAAAAAAGGGTGGTAAACCACAAATTACCTAAAAGGAAGTAAATTACCTATGAATTTAATTCAAGCAAGTAACATAGTCACCTGAACAAGGTCGAACCAACTATTAAACTCATAATGACGAATAAAACCATAACCTACATGCTCCCCTAGGAACAAATTGTAGATTTGGATAAAAATACACTAATGAGGGATGAACTCAATATCGTTCAAAGAGTTAAGCAATGTGACTTAATGATCCAACCCTAGATGGATTCTCAAAGGTTAGGGTTTCACCAAACCACTCATAGAAGTAAACCAAAGTAAAATAAAATCTTAGTAAAACCAAATGACAAAGATTAATTCCTATTCCTTTCCAAACCACTGGTAGTTTACTCATCGTCGAGGTAATTCAATCGATACACTTATATGTCATTCACGCACAACGTTTAACATAGATAACAATTGTTAAGAAATTAATATCGGGATTTGAGGTGGTGAAGTATATAAATGAACTCATATTTAATCGTATAACAACTTAAGATAGTAGGATCTTATGTGTCAGTCCGATCATATATTGGGACTAGACGTAACCAAGCCGTAACATGCACGAGCCCTAATTTTTTACTTAGCATTAAAATCCTCTTATGATGGGTCACAGTCACCCAATAAACAACATTTCTTAACTTGAGATCTGAATAGAGGAAAATATCAAGGTAACCATTGATCTCAAGCTTAGATACAAAGCTCGATTTACGACTATGACCAAACATATTGCGTGGATGGATGAGTTATAGAACATGTATAATGAACATATTCAAACCTAATACTACTAACACACCCTTGTTAATATATGATCGAAGTGCTATGCCCTTGTGGTAATTATATTACGATGAACCCCTCATAACATTAGAATTAATAATATATTTATCATGCTAAGGATTAAATGCCAGACTCTCAACATAAGTCTAGACAAGAGTGCTTATTCAAGGCTCTTAATAATTTATTAGGAATGTAGCTCATAACCAATATGAATGGTTAGTCATGTATAAACAACAAAACTAAGTCTAACGATCAATTACAATGTTGGTATCGAAGAATAAACACAATATATGATTGTGTAATGGAAAATACAAATTGCCAACAACCACGGTAACAACTCAGGTGGAAAATGAGGATTAAGACATCTCAATATGTTTATAAAATGGTCCAATAAATGGACATTTGATCTCATGTGTAACCACAAGATACAAAGAATAATAATCAATGAGATACAATATAATTAATCATAAGTGTACACAAAATAAACATTTATACATATCAGTGTTTAAAAAATAAATATTTGGTATAAAAAAGGACATTACAAATTGGTATTGGAGCTAAAGGTTGCAGCGCTAGGGCTTATTGGGCTCAACATAATGATATAAAAGTGACATAAAACCGACAAGACTGTTATATGAACATGCAATGGAATTTTAATAAATGACTCAACCAAATCTTGTCCAACCTCATTTACAAGTTGGTTTAGCATACCAAACTTCATTTTAGTTTCACCTGTATAACTTGGCGATAGACACATCCAGAACTAGGTAGGAGCCGAAACGAGCTAGGGAAGTTATATCTAAACAAGAAAAGGACATGGAATAAACATTAGATCACTGATAGAGAAACTATAATAGAACATTATTTCCCATGGAGGACACTCCCACTAGCTAGCAAGGAGTGGTGAATCAATAGGCTCGAGAGGAAGAGATTTGAGTGGAGCTAAATGACAGTTGAAAACCATAAACACTTTTAGATATCTTGGAAACAATGAGACACATGAAAGAAGAATTGCAGAGATTTAAAGCTGATAAAATGAACAAGCAAGAGGACCAATACGAATTGAATGTAATTTTAATACAAAATTTGATGGAAATCATGAACAACCGCTAACAACCTGTCATGTCCCCAAATTTTTGCTCTAGAACACTCCATTGGACTAAGGGATGCAATGGCCTAATTGACTTGGTAATTTCATGATAAATTATTAAGGTAGTGGCATGGGTCATGAATTTGTAATGTATGAGGTCCAATATTTATTATTAATGCAATATTAGTCAAAATGGGACAAGGAGGGTGCATAGGAGTTGGAAATTGGGCCCCACATAAGTTGTAACTCCCCCAAATCAGGCTAAGCACATCCAAATTTGCATTTCAAGGTGAAATAAGGTTCATGATAGAAGCAAATTCGAATTTGTAACTCCTAAGAAGTTTCATGGAGAGGCATCTCATGAGTTGTAACTCCTTAGGCTAAAAATAAAAATCTATGACATCTATGACAATCTTATGATAAATTATGAAAATAATAAGGTCCTATGACAATTTATGACAACTTATGACAGCCTATGACATGTTGCAGGCCCTAAATTTAGCTAAGTAGGGTGATAGAAGAGAGAGTGGGCCCACATGATAGTGTAAATCCCCCAAAATCAAGATAAGTCTCTCTAATTTGAATTTCTAAGGAAGATGAAGGTATTATTTGGTGAAATAAAATTAGGGAGGAATTAAATGAGTTCCAATGTACCATTCTCTGATGAAAATATCATTTATTAATATTTTGTGAGATAATTCTAGAATGAGGGGGAAAGGGCTCAATGGAGTCTATAAAAAGGATGCATGCCTCTTGGGAAAGGTACTTTGGACATTTTTATTTTGAAGAGTATATATATTATGGATTTTCAAGCTTGGGAGATGTGTCCCTTGCAATTGTGAACTAGTTTCGGTGGTGAAAGATTCCACCCTAGCTAGTAGAGAGGAGGAGATCATCCATATCTCTTCACTGTGCTTCATGGAAATTGATTGAGAGAGAAAATCAATTTCATATTTATGTACATATATTTATTTCAGGTGTTTATATTCATATATAGTAGTGGGGTCAAATTATTTATGGTGTGTTCAAGTTCCAGTCAGTAGAAGTGTGAAGTTCTGGAGTTTCGGGACAATAGTGTTTGTATGTTTATGCTAAAGGAGGGCACACCTATGTTCATCCAAATATATTTTGGGATGTTCTAAAGGATGTATATAATCCATATTTGATGGAGGGATCACTTTAGGAGGCATATATCTTATTTGGGGTTGAAATATTGCTTGTGGAGGGTGCAACAATGGAAGGAAATCATTCATTTGGAGTAGTAACTCTTCCTCTTTTCTCTAAGGTTCTGTAGCAGCCATATATAATCTCTTTGTAGAAGATATTTCTCTGTATTTAAATATGTTGTATAATCCATTGACGTGCTCTCTGATAATTTCTCGCTTATAATAAAAATCTCAATTTTCTTCTCCATATATTGTTCAATATTCATGCACGTGTAAATCTATGAGTAAATGTGTATCCATGAGCAGATCTGTTTTAATATGGTTGTGTAAACTTCATGTTCTGGTATGAAACCTTAACAAGAGTTCCTGGTGTCTGTTAGTAATCCATTTGGATTGATTTAGATTTGTTTGGGAGCATTTGGGTTTGGTTTGGAAGTTTTTATAGTTGGAGGTGTTCTTAATCTTGTACTGGTGTTAAGAAGGTCGAAATTCATCCTATGTTTAGCCCAGTTTTGAGTGTTTTTGTGTTCTGAAATATATTCCATTGTGTTCTAAGGTGGACATGGCACAAGGGGCCTGGGCTAGATCTTCAACCACATTGTAGTTGGCAGCAGCCCGTGCGTTGGGATTGTGCGAAGCCCGTTTCAAGACACCTTTCAGGATCTTGGGCAGTGAATCCACAGGTATGTGGAGAGGAGTGGAAGATTCAGGAACATCTTTATCCTTATTCTGCGAATCCGGGGTATAATTTCTTGCCCGCGTTTGTAAAAGAGCGTCCGAGTTAACCATATTAATAAAAGTTTGATCAACTGAAGCATGGGTGGTGCCCCCAGCATTGGAGGTGCCAAAAGCTGAGCCCTGTCCTTTGGGAAATGGATCTTTAAGGACAACAGGTTTCTTTTCTTGAAGTAAATTTTGGGCTTATTCGATTAGAGGGCATTGGTGAGTGAGGTGGTCTTGCTTGCAAAGCTTGCAAGGGAACTTAACCTTCTTCTTTTCTCTGTTACCCTCCATTTTCTTTGTTTTGGGGATTTTGTTGGTTCCCCTCTCCTTTCTTACCCTTCTTTTTGTTGTTGGGCTGCCGAGGACCCTTTTGATTAGTCTGAACCTGCTGTACAGATTTAGTAGTAGAAGGAGAGGTTGTGACGGAAGTCGCTTCTGTAGTCGATTGTTTGACCGATAAGGCATGAACCTGTTTAGTCAATGCTTCGAAAGCTACAGAATCAACTAAACCTACAATGTCGTCAACATGTGGTCCAGGTTTTGGTCTACCTAGATCAATGTTTGATCACGGTGCATCAGGTATAATATCGTAAAGGAGCCCAAACTGAGCATAAACCAAGTCTAGTTGCTGGGTCCTTAAAATGGCTTCTTCTTCCGATGAGACCCCAGAAGTAGCTACTTCCTTAGAAACATAAGGAAGGAGTGATTTCAGATACCACTCTAATAAGAACTCTGGGGGAATATTGGCCTTAATGAGCCTCTTCCATCTTCTCCACTCCTGAATATGATCAGATAAATGGGTGGCTTTGTTTTGTCTAAAGGTAGACAAAAGATCTGTCCCGGTTTGTACCGAACAGGAAGCTGGAAGTGGTTCAGGAAGACTATGGCGAGATCCTGAAAGTTAAAAAAGGTAGTTGCAGGTAACTCAATGTACCATTTGGATGCAACACTGGTCAAGGTTCTTTGAAAAAGTCTCAACCTAACGGAATCTTCGTTCAACGAGTTAGAAGAACACCAGAGATGAAAAGTGGTGACATGACCACCAGGATCCTCACTAGTTTTACCTTCGAATTTTGGAATGTCCGAAGGCAGCTTAGTGGGAACTGGTGGCCATGTAACGTTATGGCACACCGAATCGTTCGTTAACTTGGAAAGATCTGGCAAATTCAGAGTTGCCAGAAATGGTAAACGAGGTCTATAAGATGGCATTTGATAAGCTAGAGTCATGAAGGGGGAACCTCCCATAGTTTGACCCATAAATTGCTGGTTAGGGTTGCACCCAACCATTTGCTAGTAGGGGTTGCCCCCAGTCATCTGCTGGTAGGGGTTTCCCCCCTCCATCTGCTGGTAGGGGTTGCCCCCCGCCATCTGCTGGTAGGGGTTTCCCCCAACCATCTGTTGTTGTGTGAAAGTGTTGTTGAAATTCCCCCACCCAAATGAAAGTGAGTTGGCACCCTGTTCATTTTTCCACTGTGGCTGGGTGTTAGCCCCGCCATATTGTTGGTTAAAGATATTACCCCCTCCTTCAGAAAACAAAGAAAAGGGGATGTTTCCTACAGGTATATTACCTTGATTCATGTTATAACCTGCAAAGGTGTTATAACCAGGGGTAGTCGAGGTGGACGGTGCAGTCATGGTACTCATGACATGCATAGTTGCAGAGGGATTTGGCCCAACATTGGGTGTGGAAATCCAAGTACTAGGTATATGGTATGACTGTTGAGTCGAAGGAGGTGGAGTGACATTCACTGCATTATTAGGTCCAAAAGTAGGGGTAGCGACTGAGGCAGATGTCAAAGCTGTTGAGATTGGCATGCCTAAAGTACCAACGTTAAAACTAAAGGACAGAGTTGAAGCAGAAGCTGTCTACGACGAAATCGGTGTAGCAGTGTTTGTGGAAGAAGGATTAACAATCCTTGTATTCATACCCATTGTGGGAGTCTGTGGAACTCCCGGATCATCTCCTGGGTTAGTCATAATATGACCAGGTGTGAAAAGATATGCACTATACTCAGGTTGCTGAAAAACTACAGGTACCAGAAGCGTATCGTTAGGTCCGGTAAGAGGAGGGTTGAAAGGAGTATTGAACTCTCTAGAAGTAATATCCTCAACCTCGACAGTATTAAGAACTTGTCGATCTGGGGTTCCGGGTTGTGGTTCACCAGGAACCTCTATTTCACTAGTGAGTTCGAAAAGACCACTGGAGTCTGTCCTCCATCGTCGCGGTGGCGGTAGTGGCTCCACAATGAGTGGGGGAAGGTTTTGCAACCTCCGAGACCTATGAAGCTGCTTGTCTTCCACAATTATATAAAAATAAACTAAGTAAAAAACCTAGTGGCCACTAAGACTAAGGAGCAAATAGCATACCACTAAAAAATCCTATGTAATCAAACCAATCAAACGGATAGCAAATACTCTCGGAAGCAAGTCTGGGATGATCAAGGCCCAGAACAGACTAACAGAGTACCGATGGTTAGTTTCGTGGCGTCCACCGGAGGTCCACTGGGTGCAAGCGCTTGAATCACCAAACTGCTTTCCTGGGATTATTGCCAGAGGGTTACCTTCCACGCCTATCCGAGGTGAAGTGGGAATAACCGCCCACTCTACCTGTGTAGAATCCTAAAGGTATGATACTAAGGCTACCATCAATACGAAATAACTTGGGGGGACAGTCGTCAGCCTAGTCAAAACGCATGGGCAGGGTAGCAAATCCCGAAGTCCGAAAGGACCCCGTACGCGAATCGACTCTGGTTTATGGTCAAAAGGAAAGTGAGGGGATATCCTCAATAATTCCAGTCTCCCACGGCCTTGTGCTTAACTATGGTTTGAGTAGAGCATCCCAGAACTATTTGATATAGATGGATTTACCTAAATGAAAGTCGTACTACGATTGTTGCGTAATGAATCCAGTTTCGAGCAGTTTAAGGTGATTTAAGCTCGAAACTCTAGCCTAAGCTAGTTGATGTCGTGTATACCTAAAAAGAAAAATGTTTCTAATTAATTTTATTAAAATTTCTTTTTAAGGCTACTTTTTACTCAACGGGGTAGTGCACTATGTGGAATGGTTTGAGAAAGTAAAGTGAAAAAGAAATAACTTTCAAAGAAACAAAAGACTCTTTTTCTTTTTCTGTTTATGCTCTTTCCAAAATGAAAACTAAGCAAACCTAAACCAAGTCTCTTTTTTCTTTTCTTTTCAAATTCAAAACAAAGTAAACTACGCTACTTTGAAATGATCATAAGTCTTACTACTTTGAACTACCAAACTCGTTTTTTGCCTTTTCTGATATACATAAAATAAAAAGAACTCGAAGATGGAAGCAAGTAAGACCTAAAAGAGCAATGTAAGTAAGGAAAAGCAACTCTAAGGCTCACAACAATCAACTTGATGACTTGACAAAGACTTGTCCTACAAAGGTTTTTAAAGAAA
This sequence comes from Larix kaempferi, assembly GCA_027924585.1. Classification (NCBI taxonomy): domain Eukaryota; kingdom Viridiplantae; phylum Streptophyta; class Pinopsida; order Pinales; family Pinaceae; genus Larix; species Larix kaempferi. The sequence continues at coordinate 3,643,616 of BSBM01000380.1, forward strand.
AAAAACTTTGGGCTTGGAAAACAAAGTGAAAAGAAAACAAGGATAAGAGACGCTTAAAATGGAAAGGCAGACCTCAAAGGTTGCTCCAAAACACCAAGAACCCTAAGAAAGCACTAAGCCAAGCAAAAGGTAGGCAAGTCAACCAAAGATGACCTTACAATCACAAAGACTCGAATGGAAGCAAACTGAAAGACTTCAACTTACTTGGACTGGAACCGACAAAGCAATCAAGAAGTGTCTAGACTCAAAAAAGATTTTGAAAACACCCTAAGGACTCTGACTTGGGGTCAAACCCTAAATCAAAGGAAAAGACACCGTCAAAGTGTACTAGTGTTGCCACAAACAAAAAATGTTATAAAACAAAGGTTTGTATACTTGCAACAAGTATCTAGGGTACAGGAGTGCAGTTATGTCCAACAAGGAATAGTATGCGGTCTTCAAAAAGAGTCACAAACAAACAAGACACCTCAAAAGTACTCAAGCAAGCAAAAGATGACCTAAGGGACTTAGGAGAGGCAAACAAGACTCAACAAAGGCATAAAGACCTCAAGGATCAGTTAAGAAGGCAAAGCAAGTGGCTGGAAATCAAACCAAACAAGTGGAAATCAGATCCCCACAACAAACAGAGAGTTACAGGAATATGCCCTACCGTGTAGTGCATAAACCAGCGCACACTGAGAGATGTGCTCTACTGTACAATAGTGAAATCAGTTCTCATCTTCAGGTATGCGCTACTGTGTATAAGGAAGACTAGAGCACATGTAAGAGGGGGTCTGAAATAGGATTTGAAAAGGAAAACTGAGATGAGTCAAGCAAGGGAAAGCACGTACAAGTGACCTACAGGGCCTCCCAGAGGATCAATAAGACCAAAAAGTATCGGAAGGAAAACTAACTATGTCTCCTAGAGCAGAAAACAACCGGTCCCCAGCGGAGTCTCCAGTCTGTTGTTTAGGATTTCTACCTTATAGTGAGGAGAGGACACTACCAAGTTCTGGGGTGACAGGTAAATACATTGATCATATCACATAGGCTTCTACGAAAGGAAAGAGATCAAGATTCTTGAGGGCATACCTTATTAATGACGTTCGATCCTAGATTTTGCTCGCTCCTTCGATCGATCCCTCGCTTGATCTTCCGTTTGGTGAACTTGCAATATAAAAAATACCTTTCTCAATGTATCTTGACTGATATAACAATGATGAATTTGAAATGCAATTTAGACATCAAATACAATCAAGCATTTAATCCAAAGAAATATGCAATCCATTAGACATTTGATTGGGACATGAAGGTTATTTCAACCTTTATTGTCAAAAGCAAATAACCAATACAATTATACCTGATCATTCAGAGTGCTTGTGCAACCGGATTCTGGGCTCTTGCTCTTCACACTAACTTTGGAATTCCTCCAACATAACAACCCTTAATACATATTTTCTCCTCCCCCCTCTCATCTATCCCCCTTGTATTTATGGGACAAGGTAGGCAGTTTGGATCGAGAGGTAGTTTGACTGGGAAGTTGGGGAAGTTGCAAACCAACTTCAACTAATTCCAATTCGTCAAATTAATATATTTTTTGATTTCATCTTAAGATGTGCGCGAGTTTTTCACAGTAGAGTAGCGCACAATATGCAACTTCAGTGCTTTACAACCAATGTTTGCAAGAATTTTTGAGGTGTGCGCTACTATGCAAGAGGTAAAGTAGGGCATACTGGCTGGTGTGCGCCCCTCTTGTTCCTATAGAGTAGGGCACACTTCCTAATGTGCGCTGGTTTGATGCTTGTGGAGTAGCGCACATGTCAAAATGAAGGTAAAAACAGGGTTTTGTCAGCTGCAAAGGAGTAAGTCTTGTCCATACATCACCTAGGTCAATCTAGCTCTTCAATCCATGTTGTCCTTTTGTGTGTTCGACAACGTAATGTGATCACGGATGGATAAGTGCAGATTTGACCTATAACAAATGAGACACATGAAAGAAGAATTGCAGAGATTTAAAGCTGATAAAATGAAGAAGCAAGAGGACCAATACGACTTGAATGTAATTTTACTACAAAATTTGATGGAAATCATGAACAACCGCTAAAAACCTGTCATGTCCCCAAATTTTTGCTCTGGAACACTCCATTGGACTAATGGATGCAATGGCCTAATTTACTTGGTAAGTTCATGATAAATTATTAAGGTAGTGGCATGGGTCATGAATTTGTAATGTATGAGGTCCAATATTTATTATTAATGCAATATTAGTCAAAATGGGACAAGGAGGGTGCATAGGAGTTAAAAATTGGGCCCCACATGAGTTGTAACTGCCCCAAATCAGGCTAAGCACATCCAAATTTGCATTTCAAGGTGAAATAAGGTTCATGATAGAAGCAAATTCGAATTTGTAACTCCTAAGAAGTTTCATGAAGAGGCATCTCATGAGTTGTAACTCCTTAGGCTAAAAATAGCAATCTATGACATCTATGACAATCTTATGATAAATTATGAAAAGAATAAGGTCCTTTGATAATTTATGACAACTTATGACAGCCTATGACATGTTGCAGGTCCTAAATTTAGCTAAGTAGGGTGATAGAAGAGAGAGTGGGCCCACATGATAGTGTAAATCCCCCAAAATCAAGCTAAGTCTCTCTAATTTGAATTTCTAAGGAAGATGAAGGTATTATTTGGTGAAATAAAATTAGGGAGGAATTAAATGAGTTCCAACATATCATTCTCTGATGAAAATATCATTTATTAATATTTTGTGAGATAATTCTAGAATGAGGGGGAAAGGGATCAATGGAGTCTATAAAAAGGATGCATGCCTCTTGGGAAAGGTACTTTGGACATTTTTATTTTGAAGAGTATATATATTATGGATTTTCAAGCTTGGGAGATGTGTCCCTTGCAATTGTGAACTAGTTTTGGTGGTGAAATATTCCACCCTAGCTAGTAGAGAGGAGGAGATCATCCATATCTCTTCATTGTGCTTCATGGAAATTGATTGAGAGGGGAAATCAATTTCATATTTATGTACATATATTTATTTCAGGTGTTTATATTCATATATAGTAGTGGGGTCAAATTATTTATGGTGTGCTCAAGTTCCAGTCAGTAGAAGTGTGAAGTTATGGAGTTTCGGGACAACAGTGTTTGTATGTTTATGCTAAAGGAGGGCACACCTATGTTCACCCAAATATATTTTGGAATGTTCTAAAGGATGTATATAATCCATATTTGATGGAGGGATCACTTTAGGAGGCATATATCTTATTTGGGGTTGAAATATTGCTTGTGGAGGGTGCAACAATGGAAGGAAATCATTCATTTGGAGTAGTAACTCTTCCTCTTTTCTCTATGGTTCTGTAGAAGCCATATATACTCTCTTTGCAGAAGATATTTCTTTGTATTTAAATATGTTGTATAATCCATTGATGTACTCTCTGATAATTTCTCGCTTATAATAAAAATCTCATTTTTCTTCTCCATATATTGTTCAATATTCAAGCACGTGTAAATCTATGAGTAAATGTGTATCTATGAGTAAATGTGTATCTATGAGTAGATCTGTTTTAATATGGTTGTGTAAACTTCATGTTTTGGTATGAATCCTTAACAAGAGTCCCTGGTGTCTGTTAGTAATCCATTTGTATTGATTAAGATTTGTTTGGGAGCATTTGGGTTTGGTTTGGAAGTTCTATAGTTGGAGGTGTTCTTAATCTTGTACTAGTGTTAAGAAGGTCGAAATTAATCCTCTGTTTAGACCAAATTTGAGTGTTTTTGTGTTCTGAAACATATTCCATTGTGTTGGGAGCATAGTTTACAATATTAAACACTTTTTATTACACTCAAAAAGGTTTCTGTATACCCGAGATATGATCATTTTACGAGTGGGTCAATTTGTCCAATTATGCTAATGCACCCTCAGTTATAAATGTCTGTGTTAAGTGTTGAAGGCTTCCATAAATTTTTATGATGTCTGTTAAAGGTTAGATTATATGTTTTTGGATCCCTCAGAAGCTGTTTGGGTCAAATTTGAGTGATATAGGGACTGTTTGGAAAGAGTTGGAAACCCAGTGTTCTATGTGGTTAGATTTGAACTAGTGCTCCTAGTTTTGAATCCAATGATTCTTTGGGGTTGCATTGGGGTTGATGGCTCTGAATTTGGATCCAGAATATTAAAGTAGTGATATATCAAACCTGATTGGACATATTATAGTGGTTTGATAGTATACATCATGGGCTACAACACATTATTCACATTCTCGTAAATATAATAAATCCATTGTTTGGATAAATTTGGGGATCAATTTACTCTCTATTGGAAAGTTAGAGTTAATGTACCTACATTTTTAATAGGGTACAGTACACAACCTGTGTATACTTAGAGCAATGCAAGAACAGTTCCATTGAAGGAGAAACATTCCAAGAGTAAGAAACCATAATTTTTTGTTAAGATTGACTCAGAAACTAGCTCGTCTAGTGACAAAGCGATCACCACTAATATTTTGGAAAGTGGTAGCTCTAAGGTTTCACCTCCGAGGAATAAATCCAAATAAAATAGTTTCAAGGAGCTAAGGGAGAATTCAAAAAGGTCAATCCACCAACATTTAATGGATAAATGGAATCTGGATAAGAATCAGAGGTGTGGTTGTTTGGTATGATGAGATATTTCTTGATTTATGATTAATCCAAATACATGAAATCCCACTTAGCTATTTCAAACTTGAACGGTAAATTTTCAATATGGTGGAAAGAACTTAAGATGACTAAGGGAATTAAAGAGAATAATATCAAGTGGAATAAATTCAATAAATTGATTAAAAATAAATATCTGTGTGGGAGGTACTACGATGGGAAAATAAAATATTTCCATGAACTCAAGATGGGGCAGATGTTAATGGACAAACTAATTAATACAATTTTGGAATTATTGTGTTACGTATCTTACCTCAAAGAGGAAAGATAAAAATCCTATGATTTTTAAGCTTCCTTCCTCAACATTTTAGAGTTAGAATTGAGTTTGATGACCTGAAAACATTGGAAGAGACATTCCGAAAGGCTAGATTATGCTATGAGAAGAATCAACATAAAGCGAAAATTTCAAGAAAGTTGGAAGGAAAAGAAAATGGTGAAGTATGATCAGAGAAAGAAAGGGTACAAACCTTCGCCATACATAAACTTGTCCAGGAATTTTCAGAAGAAAAGGCATTTTTTAGCTTAATTTTCCATCCCAAAGCAAGAACAAACTTGTCAGTAATGCATGTAAGAAACTAGAATAATTTTTTCCAAGGGAAATTAAAATGTTGGGGCAATGGAGAATCCCACTTACTTAGGAAATTTCCATACAAGGGGAAGGTGTTAAGACTATGCATAACATATAGGAAACATGACAGTAAACGACAGGGCAAAAATTCCTCGAATTTGTGCTACATTGGAAGATCGACAAGTTGACCACCAATTGTCCATGGTGGAAGTCGTAGGTAAGATAGTTGAAAAACTAGTTGATATTTTAGTATACCTAGGCTCTTGTGAAAGTTACATCTCCCCTAATATTGTAGATGCATGTATGTTAAGAAGAAACAAACATAAAAAGGTATGGTTGGTTTAGTTAGCCCCATGTACAAAAAGAAGAATAACAACATTAGTGGAAGAATGCCCTTTAGAAATGAACAAAATTCCCACAACAATAATACTAAGCATTCTTCCCCTAGGTTCCTATGGCGTAGTTATAGGAATGGAAAGGATAGAAATGCATCATGTAGTGTTAAAGTGCTTCAATAAAACCTTTAGATGCATTGATTGTGACATAAACTCCAGATTGGAAACTGGTATTCCCTGAAAAATATCTATGAGGCAAATTTTTGCTTTGCATATTAAAAGATATGCCTGGAAAGGATGTAAACTATATCCTGTAAATGTATTGAATTATATAGAAAAGGCTATACTTGAAATATAATATTATCCAATAATGTAGGAAACTAGAGATGTATTTCCTGAAGAATTAGAGATGTATTTTCTGAAGAATTAGAGATGTATTTTCTGAAGAAATACCAGGTCTTCCCCCCAAAATAGATCTTGATATCACTATAAACATCATTTCTAGGGAAGTACCCATCTCTAAAGCACCTTATCATATGAGTACACCTGAAATAGTGGAGTTGAAAATGAAATTACAAGATCTAATAGAAAAAAAAAAGATTACATTAGGCCCAATGTATCACCGTGGGGAGCACCAGTCCTATTTGTTAAGAAGAAGGATGGGACTCTAATATTATGCATAGATTATCGATAATTAAATAAAGTAACCATAAAAAAAAATTCATTTCCCAAGATTGATGACTTGTTTGATCAAGTTTGATGGGCTAATATATTCTCGAAAATTGATTTGAGATTGGGATATCACCAAGACTTAAGAATCAAAGACAAATACATTCATAAGATTGCATTTAGGACAAGGTATTGATACTACGAATTTGTAGTCATGCCATTTGGCCTTACTAATGCACCAACAACATTTATGTGCCTTATGAATAACATCTTCAACAAATACTTGGATAAGATTGTGTTGGTCTTCATCCAAGTATTCTACAAATTTGAAAACTATTCTACAAATTTTAAGGGAACATAAATTGTATGAAAAATTTAGTAAATGTGATTTTTACAAGAATCAAATACAATATTTGGGACACATCATCTCTAAAAAAGGGATAGCAGTGGACCTAGATAAAATAAATGACATCATGGATTGACCCACTCCTAAGAATGTAATTGAAATAAGATCATTTACGGGTCTTCTCGTATATTATAGGATATTTGTCGAGGGATTTTCTAAGATTGCGTTCCCTTCAGAAAAAGGAAACAAAATTCATTTGGTCCAAAAGATGTGAAGCAAGCTTTCAAAAGCTCAAACAATTGCTTACTACAACATCCATTTTGAATGTAACAGATCCTTATGGGGAATTTGTAGTATGCACAAACGCAAGCAAAGAAGTATTCTGAGGAGTACTAATGCAAGATGATCATGTGGTATCCTATGAATCAAGAAAACTTAAGGAACATGAGTGAAATTACACTACTCACGACTTGGAATTAACAACCATAATTCATGTATTAAAAATGTGGAGGCAATGTTTTTGCTCAAAACTGATAATATAGGGATGAAGTATTTATTTGACCAGCAAAGCCTAAATGCAAGGAAATCTAGGTAGCTGGCCTTCCAAAGCAAGTATGATTTCGAAATCAAACACATTAGAGGTAAAGAAAACAAAATTGCAAATGCCTTGAGTAGAAGCATACATATAATCCATATGATTTCAATAAGTAGTTTGAATGTGATTTAAATGACAAAATAAAAACAACCATCAAACATGAAAAATTTAGTGAAGAAATAAGAGAAAAATGGTAGCAAAAAAAGTATGATCTACAACAACAAAACTTTAGATTTACAGAAGATGGACTGCTACTATTTTAAAAAAGACTACATATTCTCGATTTGATAGACTTGGGGGAACTCATTATGGATGAATTTCACAAGGAACCTTATTTAGGGCATTCGGGATATCATAAAATGACTTTTGTAATTAAAATGTAGTATTATTGGCCAGGTAGCAGGGCAAGTATCATGGCAGGAAACATGTTCCAAGATTCACATTCCTAGGCTTCTCCGGTGTTCCCAAATTCACCAATTCATATTGCATTGAGGAGTTGTTTGTTTTGACATTTACAAGCTTCCTAAACTTCTGTTGTAGGTGAAACAACTATTCAAGTGTACACACTCCTTTAGGAATGAAGTTTACATTATCTAGGACACCATGTTTCTCAGGATTAATCAGGTTGGCTTGGAATTTTCATCATCTATGATGGAACCTCTAAAGGTACCTTCATCTGTCAAAAAATAAATGATCTGTCGGTCATCATCGAACACTCTCCAATTTGTCATGTTATCTGGAATAGAAGTCATGAAAATAAGTTCAATGGAATTTTTTTTATTAAGAGGAACTAAATGTGAAGTAGTGTTTTCCAACAAATCAACAACAACATTCATTGACTGAGGAATAGAATTAATATTAAAATCTTCAAAGTTTGAGATCAAATTCCATACCTTTGTCTAGCACCTTTTTAAGTGTGGAGATAAATAATGAATTGTATTTCTGACTTGTGTGACAATGATTTCCGAGTCACCAATTTTTTTTAAATATTTTACGTTAATATCAATGGCTTTTCCGAGGCCTTAGAGAAAGGCTTCATACTTAGCAGTATTGTTGGTGCACTTGAATTCTAACTTATATGAGAGATACATTTTTTGCTTATGAGGATTTACAAGGACACATATGATCCATGCACCCTCATTTGTATTTGAGACATCAAAAAACAAAGTACATAAATAAGATGATTGAGGCTTTCGCAGTTATTACAATTGTCCATGATCTTTTGTAATTTTCACTGTGTAAAGAATTTGAGTCCAAAAATCAGATCCTATACTATTGCTAGAGTCTATGTCAGTACCTATGTTTACGTCGGTATCCAATTTTAATATATTACAGTCCTTATCACCATCCCATGAAAATAAAGGACATTGGATTGTGTGTTTTATTCATGGTTGGTAATTCCTAAGACTGAGTAGGAAAAATTTACAGGTTCATTTTTTCCCTCCAATTTTGTGACAATAATATTCATGTGTGGTTCTTTGTTTACCCGTATATGGTTTGTATTATTTTGGTATGCGAGCCACAAATGTGACTAGTCAATGGAAAAATACCCTTGTAACTTATTGTGCCAATCTATGCTCAACAATAAACCATAAGCCTCTGGTATGTATACCTCCATAATATCAATAAATTGAAAAACTCTTTCATATAATGCTATTATTATTAAAACATTCTTTAACTCACCAATCACCTTGGCAGCATGCCTATCAAGTTGTATTATTCTAGAAGGGAAAGTACTCGATTGACCTTTTCTCCTTTTACAAACAGAGTATGGAATAACATCGGAGGAGGCTTTAGAATCCACAAGACAATTGTGAACATCATAATTATAATATTCAAATGTGATCATAAAGGGTGGTGTCTGATATTTAGATTTACCTCCAATACTAGCCTCATTGATTTCCTTATCTTGCCCATCGTTAGTTTTTTTTCTTTCCTTTTCTTTGACTGTGGTAGGTTTAGATTGAGTAGTAAGATCAAGGGCTCTATGAGGTGTTTCTTTTTAAAACAATGATATATTTTCCTAAGTATTTTTAAAACCCTCTACCACATCATATCCCATGTTATAACTTCCATATGTACTCCTAGATGTCATGGCAACCCCTTGTGAATGGGTTGGACCTTTGGTATTCACAGGTGGTGTGGTCTTACGATATTCATTATGACCGCTTGTTTTTTGAGTGGCTACAATACCTGCTATTTTCCGAGGTTGTTTATCAACAGTGTTACTTCTAGTAGAAAATGTCTTATTTTGTGCCTTTTTTAGTGGGGTTATTCTTTTTGTTGTTTTAAGCTCTTTTTTATTTGTGCTGACATGCCCGTTACTCCTCAAGACATAGTTTGTGGGGGCAGTCTACATGTTTTGAATTTTTGTGGCATCTTCATCCTCATCCTCATCAAGATTAGGATCCCAATCCCATAATACTAGAGTAGTTTCTTAGGGATCCTCCTCATTTTCAACCGATTGTTATTGCTCTATTTCTTCTTCTTCATCTAAAGATTGCTTGTTGAGTAGTTGATTTATCAACAATGTCATAGAATTTATCCACTAAGTACATGTATTCTCTGAGTGATTTTCTTGATGATAAGTGAAAAACTGAGCCATACCCACATCGTTTAAATTGAAAGCAATGGCATCATTTTCTGGGGGCTTCTGAGTTTCTTCCTTTTTCTTGAAAAAAGGTTTGAAAGGTTTATTTCCTGAAGAAATTGCTCCTTTATCCTTTTTTAAGTTGACTATTTCATTGGATAACTTTTGAATCAATTTAACAACACTACCTAGATCAATGGGCTTTTCATCAATTGGTTTGGTCAATAATAGTAGTTTCTTGGATGAGGTGGTCTTAGGGTGTGATTCTACAGAGTGTTTGACAATACTAGTCATCTCAAGTTGGATTTTCTTAGCCTCTTCAATTTGTTTTGGCAATGTAGCTTTATAGGACCACTTGGAAAACATGTCTAGGGATGCTTGTAGAGATGTGGTGTAATGCTGTACCAACACTTCTTCAAGAGGATTGGTGGAAGCAGTGAACTTATTCAAAACCGTAGTGAATCTTTGATTGAAATCTTTAACCTTTTCCTTCTTATCCATTTTTAGAGTCAACAATTCTCTCATTAAGGAGGCTAAGGTTCTTTCTTCACCAAACTTACTCAAGAAATTATTTTCAAAATCATCCCAATTAGTAATCGATCGAGCTGGGAGACTAAAATAACGTGTTTAGGACTTACTCAAAATTATAGGGAAACAAATGACAACATATCTTCATGATCCACATTCAAGAGATTCAAGGATAGATAATAATTTTTCAGGTGATCATTAGTAGTTATTCCCTTGCTTGGGTTGAGTTTAGGCAAAATGTCCTTAGGGTGTTTGGGTAGGTCATGAAGTTGTCCATGTAAGTTCAGAGCACCTTGAGACCTCTAGGACGGAGGATGGTTCACGTCATGATCCATGTTATGAATATATGGAGGTGAATTTGGGGGGTAAGAGTACACTGAGAAGCAATGGACTCAAGAGCTAAAGGTTGAATTTTGTTAATGGGTTCAGGGATTTCCTGTAATGATAAATCTACCAACTCTTCAAGGGATTCAACCAAAACCGATTATTTTTTCTTTGTATCCCTTTTACGAGGAGCATGCCTTTTGGGTAACAAAGGGATCACATGCAATTGTTTGATTTGTTTAATGTAATACCTAGTATATCGATGAAAAATGTTAACCTCCTGATGTGATACTACATACAAAGTTTCTAGAGAGGACCCAGGTTGTTCCAATTCAGGGTTATTATTTTTGAAGTGATCTATATTATGTCCAGTTTCTATCCCTATAGGAATTGAACTTTCAGGTTGTGAAGTTTTGGGTGGAGACCTAGAGAAAAATACACATGGGAGAGGACTTTCTCTACCATCCATGCACTGGAGGTCCTCCTTCTGGCGCCAAAATATGTTGATGCCTGGAAAAATCCTTGCATCAATAGTAGGGGTTCTCCCTGGTAAGAATACCAATTAGGATTCAAACCATTTGGAGTAGGGAACCCGTCCATATTTTGGTCGGGCTACTGTTCACTGGTTCTATATTTTACCAGTTGCAACCCAATACACCATTTAGGGTTTTCTTTTAAAATATGAAATGAAAAATTCCCTAATCTATGATGCAGTCCTAAATTATTCTAACATATCCTAGCTAGGAGTGAAAATAATAGGGCTGAGTAGTAAATAAAGCTAGTGTACATTTCAATAGCAGATAAGCACATAACATGAAATGTGAAACAACTATAAAAATGAAGTTAACTATTGGAATAGTCACAACATGAAAACATTTTTCATTTATATCTCATAGAAAGCAAAGATATTATGAGAGTACATACACAGTAGAAAGTAACGAACCATAAGAATAATCCAAGAGGTAAACAAAACAATATTACCTTATATGAGCAATAGATGAAAAATAAATCAATTCCATGACATTCATCCACATAGAAATCATAGTCTCCATGCCAAGACTTGAGTCCATAAGTTCTCTATTCATTCTAAAAATGGATCTTTACAAAGAGTGAGTATCAAAATTCCCATGCCAAAATTCCCCTCTTGCTTCCTTCTATCCTTCTTTTATAATTTACAAAAAAACCTCCAAGTGACTATTCGACTCCCCAAAGGCAATTATAAATTTTGGGATCCCTATGCACATGTGACTTTAGGCATTTACATTTTTCTCCAAAAGAAACAAAGATCAAATTTAAATCACATAATTAAGAAGAAGCGTTCCCTTGAGATTTAATGAACTCATCCCAAATTTCACAATCATACGATATTACATTTAATTGCTTGGGTTCTAATAAACATAATGAAGCTTTATGAAGAACGAATTCCTTAGATAATGTAGTCAATCCTTTGGTAACTGAGTTGTGCCTTGTTGTCACGAGTTTGATTTTTTAGGTGGGTGCCCCAATCTGCTCCTGTAAATCTTGTGTGGTGACTTGTCCTCTGCTTCATCAAACACTATTCCCTTGAAATAGGTTCTTCAAAAATTCCTAGTGAATGAAAGTGATATGTTTCAAACACCTTTTTCATGGTCACGTACACATACTAACATTTTTTAAGTGATGCTATGACATCCTTCTATAGTGTTGCCCCTACATTTTGACAATTATTTAAGGTGGAATAATCAAGTTGCATTTCCTCTATCGTCCTCCGAGACAAATTAGATGGGATTTCTGTGTTCTGCTTATGCCATGTTGCCCCATTCTTTAGCTTTCCTTTAACATCTGTAATATTGAGATAACTTCCTTGGGATTCCTCTAACACTACCTTGAGCTTGGTTATGATATTTTCCACTTCATACATTTGTTCTATAATTAACTCTTGTTCATGAAACAACTCTTCTTGTAACGCAGTTGCATGTGTGGAATTGTGCCAAGCTCTTCCTTTCTCCCCTAGAAGTATCTGCATGTACTGCTAGCATATCCTTTTCTGCTTCAATAGCTTCAACCTGAGAAACTAGTGCATATTTATCTATTTGAAGGTCTTGGTCCAAGACTTCTAAACTTATTTTTTCGACCTCCAAAGCATCATGATCATGTCTTAGATCAAATATCTCTCTTATAGCTTTGAGGAGGAGATCTTCCAGAGTGCCAATATTCTTCTTATCTTGTTTGAGGTCCTAGGCCATCTTTTGGATGTTGTCTTGGTTAGCCCCGTCAACATCCACATTTACAGAATCCATAAATTCTAGTTACTTATTAGTCCCTTTGAATACTAGAAATTCTTGAGTAGTGGCGATCTTTGGTCTTGATGGAATTTTGAGTCTTTTTCTATTCTTTTGAAAATCTATTTCTTTTTAGGGTCAAATATAACGGTATCTAGTCGAGCTACAAAATTCTCCTTGGACGGTGTGTGTGCGATGATGCCCAATTCCCTAAAGGAAAGGTGACCTCCGGTGAGTAGGATTTCAGTGGTTGTAGTGGGTATTTCAATATCCATGTCCTTAGGCCCACTATCCTGTGCCTCCCTGGTCTGCCCTTGTTCTTTCTCTATAGCAATCTTCCGGGTTTCTTCTTTTTTATTATTTTGAAGTTCCTCTTAGATAATTTTCTCCTCTCTTTTATGGGGTTCTTATTGTTCTTTGAGAAGCTCTGATCACCTACACTTTTCTTCCTCTTCTCTCTTTTCCTGCTCCTTAGCTACCCCTTTTTCTTTCTCTTCAGCCTTTAATTTTATTTTTGTTTCTTCTAGTAGAGCCTCTAATCCAGTCTTTTTAGGGCAACTCCTCTCATTAGTCTCTTTTGTAATTCTTCAGGGGTTTCTTTAGCTTGATTTCTAGTGGTATCCTCTTTTTTACCTTTCCCAACCTTTCTCCTTTTATCCAATTATTCAAAATTGTGTGCTCGTCAATAGATTTCTTCTTCTGCACAAAATTGTTCAGCATAGCGGCCCAAAAAAACTTGATAGCTGTATAGTGATTAGCAACTTTTCCATGGCTATCCTTCCTGTAGAAGGTTCTTTCACCAAAATGAAAGCCTTCAAAATAGTTGATTAAATCCGAAGACTCCTTTTTTTTGGACATCTTGTAAGCTCCAACAGTTATTCGTAGGGGCGGCCATGATACCTTCTTATTGCTATTCGAGGCATGTCCTACCTCGTTGATGAATGTCTGCCTCAAAATTTCCTTGAGAACCATGTAGTCCGTGACATACTTGGGGAAAATGTAAAGGGCCTTATACCCTCCATAAATGCGTATATAATTCCCTTCCTTCATTAGGTACCAATCTCCCAATTGGGTCACCGTATTGATGGTGTTGCCAGACATGCAATTAGATGGATTCCCGTAAATAGTCTTGTACAAAGGCATGTTGAATTCTTCACAAATTTGCTTATAGTAGCTGGCATGATTTTGTTCCCATAATGATTGACATCACATATGTATGGGGATTTATTCAGGGTTCCGTTAGCATCCCATTCCCAAGAAGTCATGGAAGATACAAACTGTATTAAGCAGATATGAATACATATGAAATTCTGATTTATGCACATGAAGACCATCTTGCACCTTTCTAATTGTGTCTTCCATGTTTGCAGAAATAATGGTTGCTTGGTTAAACCTTGTGGTAGGAATCGTGACATGATATAAAAACAGAGTCCATTGGAGCTTGAAGTGTGATGTGCTATCAGTCCCATATAATCTATATAAAAGAGCCGCAACTACTCGACAAGGCTACTTTAGCATCTTCGACTCATACTCACTACTTTCCCTTTGCTGAAATTGTTTCACAAGAATCCATATTGGCTTGGTGGAGTCTATGTAGTTGAGTTTCAGTCCTTTAATCCATTCAAGTGTCATGCTAACCTCAGTTACGGGAAGCTTGTAAGCCTTCTCTAAATGGGTTGGTTGAAAATAAGAGATACTTTCGCCTGCAATGTTCTTCAATATACATGATGTGGCATCAACATGGGGTGTAAGACAACTTATTACTTCCGTACAAGGGAAAATATTGGTTCTTGTTGCTTCTTTATGTAGTCCTGATTGCTTGATATTTTGATATATCATGATTTCTTTCAGGCTGGCGGATTGATACTCTTCATTTATAAAAAAACTAGTATATTCCCCCCACTTATACTCTCGTTCAACTCCATTTGTACTTTGAGTATCATTGTATTGAATATGGAGGGGGACCTCTTTTGCTTGCTCATCACCAGATGATACCTCCTACGCAAATTTGGAATTTTGTCTGGTGCTCTATCGAGACATCATGCACTCCCACAAGCCATTAATAACATCACCATTTTCCATGGAATACAAATTAGTAACATATATGCACCATCTCAGTCTATTATTGCAACATGAAAACAAATTCCAAATCATAATCAGTTTTGGAGCCCTCCCTCTATATTTGAGACCTTGTTGGTGATGGCTTCATGGTGCTTCGAGTTATAAAATAGGTTCTATTCACATGCAGATGCTCTCATAAAAGTTATGCATTTTATGTGGTTGATTGGCTAAACTCTGAAGGCTAATACAATTAAGGAGAAAACCCATAATGAAAGGATTCCCTTGAGTTTGTTCGGGTGGATTCAAAACAAAAGGATAACACAACAACCAATGGGGTACCACAGGTACTTAGAAGCTCAAGATTTTATATTTTAGCTTCCACACACATACCCTTGTATGATTCATTTGAGTCCATAAGAAGTGAGAGGTACTAAGCAGTGAGACCCGAGGTCTCATGTTCATGGTGTACTTAGTCTCAAAGTCATATTGTATAAAATTCATCGAAAGGAAACCACTAGGCTTAGGTCCCTTCTCCTAAGCTCGAAATGGGGAAAGGGGAATCCTAATTAACACGCTCAATTCAAGGTCGTGAATGGAAAACGTTGAAAGCTTAGGGCTTGATTTAGGGCAAGAAATACAATAAAACTCATCAACCACATCAACTATAACCATAAACATGGGTTAGGAGAGGATAGGTCATACTTACTTGGTGAGGTAGTGGCTAGGTGAATGGATTTGAGTGGTACTTGATCTCCTTCTCCTAATCATTGAGCTCGATGAGTGTTGGAATCCCTCTTGTCATTTTTGCGGAAATGATATTGTTGAAATGAGGGGAAGGGATTATATTTATAATATAGGTGAGTGAGGGTTTCTCCGTTCATTAATACAAGGTGATATTCAGCAAGTTAGAAATATCTCAGCCATAGCTTGTGGTGAATTTGAGCGAGATATACTACAACATTGCAGCGGAATAACCCGAGTTTCATTGATAAACATTCGTTGCGACATGTTGAATCTAGACAACCACCATTGCGGTGGATTTCAATGAGTTTTTCCACCATTGCAATGTTCTTTAGGAGGAGGGGAGACTCAAGGGAAAGTGTCTCCGTTGCTGTTAAATGGGTGAATCTTACCACCATTGTCGTAGGTTAAGTATAACTTCTCATTTTTACGGTAAAATCACAACAATTTTCTGACATTGCGGCTATCTCGGGATAAATTATTGCCATTGCGGTGAACTTGTAACAAAATGTCGCAATGGGAAAAGTCCTAAAATTTCGCTGCAATGGGAAAACTCATAAAATTTCACCGCAACAAGCAAACTTTAATGAAACACTCTAAGTGTTTTTTTTTTGTTGGGAAGTCTTTCTTTAATATAATACTTAGCCGAGCCTTTTGGGGGAAAAGCAAAATTTACTCAAAGTAAGAAAAATCAAGGAGGGTCCCCATCATTTACCATAAGAAAATAAAGGGGAAGGTAGTTGAAGGTGCAACACCAGCACTTAGTATAATTTGCCTATAATAATGGCTATCAAAATTTGATAGATAGAGAGGATAAACCATATTTTAGAAGATAGAGAGGATACCCTAATTGGTGAATGAATTACCTGAGTAGCTTAACCCCTAGGATATCATGGCTTGGCTCGGGGGTGATTAAAAATATGCTCTTGTTGATCTATGAAATGGTGGTTCGGGGTTTCTCATTTTTCATGTTGGAAGATTACACGTTGAATAGATAAGTAGTTAACTTTGTACTTTTTCCTTATCATTGTTTCTCATTTATGAAAAATATTTCAATTTTTACTCTGTATTGGTTTCAATGGTTAAGACCTATTAATTATATGTTTATTTGAAATGTAAATTACGTGTTGACATAAATACTTGTTAACGATCTGAAAAATAAGACTTTTACCCACACTACAAATACTAAGTAGGTCCTAACCAACCTTTAAGGTGAAGAATGAATGACCCATAATTCATATGGGGTAACAATAATGAGGTTATACTGAGTTAAAAATAAGTGGGGTAATGTAATTACACTATTCTTGTACAAGCCTTTTAACCGAAGTAGACTAGTCATGGTGAGTATTAGTCAAATGACCTCATTAAAGAGGGGTAAGAGTAAATAGGAAGGGCATATATGTATTACACAAGCCTATCGACTCCTAGAAACATGCTTATGATTTCATTTAAATAAAATAAAGGAAAATGGATATACGATAGATTTATAAACACCAAATCTAGAACAAGAATATGAAATATAGTATAAGCAAAGAGGACAAGTAAAACCCATGTAAAACTCACACAATAACAATACTATAATGGAGAATTTCTATATGATATTGTTTCGAGTATAGTGCACAATATGGTGGTGATGAAAACCAGTAAGAAAGAACAATATTTCATAATTACCGTTTAATAAACTGAAGCAATAATATGAGATAATAAATACAAATTCCCTCACAAATGGTAATTTGTCTGAGGAGTTAAATTACAAAATTAAATCCAAGGTTCAAAGGACTCGAGCCTATAAATACTATGTCCAAATCTAAAAAATTGAATACAATTTTAACTTACAAATGTCAAGGTTGAGGGTCAAGAAAAGACGCCTCTCTTCCATCAGGGCAAAAAATGTCAAGGTTTTTCAACCATAGAAATTAAATTTAGTAGAAACAATAAAGGTTATGAATAGAGCACTCTTAGAGATTATATTGACCAACCTGAAAGAGTAGGCTATGTATATCTCGACCCTACTGTGTGCAAACCAAGGAGCTAATGATAGTTAGTCCCCTAAAAGGGAAGTATTTACATGGAATAATAATAAAAAATAAAGAATGCCATAACATAGAGTTTACCTTAAAAAGTGATGAAGAGTTTCATGTTAAACCCTAAGTTCCGATCCCGGGACTGAAAGAAGAGAGGAATAATGCTCTATGATCCAAGGAGACATGGGGAGGTTTTACCCCAATTAAATAACGTCGGATACTTGTATGCAAACACAAGAAAACATGGAATACATTTAAAAACTCATGATTTTTCAGTATCGACCCTTGTATACCACAGTATTCCATACCAACATAGAAGACACCAGGATTATTTATGGTTGAGACATACATTACGGAGTAGGTTAGAGTTTAATCATAAGAATATAATAGTAAAGTTGTTAAGAGTAAAAAAAATGGGTTGTAAACCACAAATTTACCAAAAGGAATTAAATTACATGTGAAGTCAAGTCGAACATGGAATGCAATCGCTTGAACAAGATTGAACCAACTCCTAAACTCTTAATGACGAATCAACCCATAACCCACATGCTCCACTAGGAACGAACTGCTCCATGAGGTGGTGAAGTAATTAGCCATAATGTGCACCAGGCCTGTGTCTTATGAGGGGTTATGATCACCCATTAAACAACCACTTCTTAACTTGAGATCTAAATAGAGGTAAATATCAAGGTAACCTCCAATCCCATGCTTCGATGTGAAGCTTAAGTTATGGGTATGACCAAACATATTGCATGGATGTATGAGTTATATAAAAGGTATAAACAAACATATTCGAATCTAAGACTACTAACACATTCATTGTTAATATATATGACTAGACTCTCAACATAAGTCTAAACAAGAGCGCTTAGTTGGAAAATGAGGATTAAGACATCTCAATCTATTTATAAAATGATCCCATAAATAGAAATTTGGTCTGACACAATATAATTAATAATAAGTGTACACAAAATAAACATTTACACCTATGGGTGTTTAAAAAAATTGGTATAAAAAGGAACACTACATATTTTTTGTATGGTGGTATGAGTGTTCACAATTGGCTTCATGGGGTTGGTGTTCCCATCTTTCTTGGTCTTTCCCCGAGTGCCTTTCTTACATTTTCTTGTTTGAGTTTGAGGAACATGCTCTTGAATTGGTTGTGAGACAAAGACATATAGTATGTTAGTAGGCTATACAAGAGTCAAGACTAGATAGGGGGATGGTGCTAAGAAAAATGGTGGATTTTTTAGCTTGACATACCATATGGTGATACCCAAAGTGATCCTAGGAAGACTCATGACAGGCGTTCTGACTATGATAGAAGGATGAAATAAGAGTGAAATCTATGCAATAGGTGAGCCAATTCATGATTCTCCTACCACTTGGTGGTAGTAGGCCTGGTCTTCGATTGGGAAGGTGATTCTCCATGCGTGACAATACACATTTCAGATATTCCTTTGGATGGGACATCGATGGTGGTATTAAAAAAGCGCCAAACAAAGAAGGGCCATTGAAGATACCGACACCAACCTCTGAAAACGTAGGCATGAAGGGGACACTTTCCAAAGTTTGGAAGACATTATCAAGACCATATGTTGAATAAGGATGATGATACATAAATTGGTTGAGAGTCATGATCTTTCTTGAATGGGAAACATCACGAGATGAAAGACTATGGATGCTATAGCCTTCATGGCATACACGTAACTTCACCCTAATAAAATTTTATAGTTGAGTTGGACATATACTACCTCAATATCAATGAAGATGGGACTTATCAGTGAGTTCAATGGTAACATTTTGAAAGATTTCTTCTTGTTTGAGAAGGATAACCATTATATTCATGCAAGTCATTAGTGATGGAAATAAATCCAAAGAGCCTAGTACGATTTCCAAATGTGGGTAGACATGACACATGTGGAAGTACCCTCATTAACAATACAAGGGTGTATAATTAGGTTCTTGATTGTGGCCGGTATGTGAAATGCAACTAAACAATCTTGGAAAGGATCCACCCAAACTAAATTCAAGGTAATCAATATAGCATTAGTTGGATCAACCATACCCAAAGTAGTGAGTAATAAATTCCACCATGAATGATAATTATAAAGTACCTTAAGGGTTATGAATAATACCATGCAAAGCTATCTTTGGTACTTTAATGAGAGTAGGGCCAATATTTGGCTATGGTATTGGTAAGGTTCCACTCTTTATGGGTGATTAATCTTTCTTATCATAAAGTGTAATTTTAGGTGGCATACTATATGTCTGAGTGTAAAGGTTGTATCCATAAAATTAATGTAGATGTTATGGAATGAAGGATCTACATGAGGATTAGATAGACATATTTGATCAGAATTAATGAGATGTTTTAGATTATGTTTTTTTTTAAATAAACATGTAACTACCTTTGATTACTATATAACATAAAAAAAGGGAGAAAACCAAACTAGAACTGAGATACCAGTAATAATATGTCTATTTATTGTCTAAGACCAGGGACCAACAAAATATAAACTAGGATATGAACTTCTGCACATCGGGAAACCAAAAATTTCCAAAATATTCACTGTTTACGCTCATGTAAATTAACAGTCATGGATTTACCAAAAAAACAGTAAATGGACTTAGATAACAGCCTAAAAGAAACTAGATATGACCCCTCAACAAGTGACATATAAAACCAGGAAGAGGCGTTATCCCTTAGCAGGCATAGTGGTTTGTTGATCATCATCTAATTCTAGAATCACCGGTGAGTCTAGGGTTGGTCCTGGAGCATGCTCTTCTACCCTCCATTCAATACCCACATGCTTTTCCAGGATATCCAACTTATCCTGATCACTTCTGTTCCAGACGCATACGTTTAATTGGGGCGAGCCTTTCCTGGATGTCCTGCAAAAGATCTAGGATTTCATTGTCCCAGCGACTTCTATCTAGAAGAACTTTCCCCGAGGTCACATTAAAATTCCAATACAAGTCAAGGGAACGATTTATAGTGCCTTTCATGCTCTTGTATTTTTGGGGTATGTTATCCACTCATTTAATTATTCCTCTTCTTCTACAGCATTTTGGGTAATCTCCTTGGCAGCACGAACCACCTTTTCTGCTCTGTCAATTTCCTTCTTAACCGAATTAGAGCATGCAGACCTGATGGCTTTCCAGATGTTCTTCGGTGTGGGGGAGGGTTGGAGACCACCTAACCCTTCAAAGTTTTTCCTATATCCATCCAACCGTCACCACTGATGCTTCCGAACGTGAATCCCCATAGCTCAGGTGTCTTCTCCGCATAACAGAGCTCCAGAATGATAGCTCTTTTCCAATTGCTCATCCAGAAAAATAAATTTAACTACTTC
Source organism: Larix kaempferi (assembly GCA_027924585.1). NCBI lineage: Eukaryota > Viridiplantae > Streptophyta > Pinopsida > Pinales > Pinaceae > Larix > Larix kaempferi. The sequence goes on from BSBM01000380.1 coordinate 3,664,697, forward strand.
CAATATCCTAATAGCCTGACGTGCATCATAACATCTACCGTATATCCTTCGTATGTTGCTGCCATCCAAGCGCTAGAGCCTCATATCCACCATCAGACAAATGATCCAACGTTCAATGCTAGTAGCCATTCTCAAAACCACCATAATGGAGGTGGGATTATTTGTGGGGAGCACATCTCTCCCCATTGGCGTCATTGTACACCCATCGTGGGGATATGTTGTAGACTATGTTGTTTCTAATTCTTGTGGTGAAAATGGATTTTTCAATGTCATGGGTTGGGAAAGAGTAGAGGAAGTAGGTTGAGTACTTTCTTGACCTTGGGTGGCTTTGGTAAACTCAAATTGAGTTTCTTTTTCCAACATATGATGTACCATTGGTAACAATGGAAAATCAGATGGGTGTAATGGCTATATATCCCACAAAGTGAACAAGGACGGTTTATTCATAGTTGAAAATTCTTGCCTTGGAGGATGATTGGGATTATGATTTTGGTTTCCGGGATCAAGATTACCCATAAGGTTTAAAAGTGAATTAGGTGGGTTTCCCTTGGCCCTACATTTCTAGTTGTTCACCTTATTCTTCCCTTTGTTTTTTTATTTGTATTGTTCTTCTTCACCTTAGAAGGATTTGCTGCATTTTGTTGGGATAAACCTGCCCTTATGGGGAACTTGTTGAACTAAATTTGGGTAGGGTTGTGGCATCTTAACCCATGGTGTTGAGGGACCTAGAGGAGGACTAGGGAATAAATAATAAAAATTATAGTCTAGAGGATCTACGTAGGAAGAATATGCATTATTGCATGCAATGTTGTTACAAGAAGGGCCATGGAAATGGGGATACATAAAAGGAACTAAGTACAAAGTACATGCTTTAGCATGTGACAATGAACATGGATGATCATATGGGATGTAGGTCATATGAGGTTTCCTATATGAAGGTAGGTCAAATATGAGACACTATCCACCATAATGGTTCCCATACATCTATTCCCAATAGAAAATTATCCAACCATAATGTTTGGAAGTAGAGGTAAGAGAACCTATGACCCTATATGCAATGTGGGATGCCCCCATTTAATCTTATTGAGTGGAACCATAATGCGGGGTTCTAAGAAGTATGGTGTATTGTTATCGGGCAAACTAGAAGGGCTAGTGCTCAGTAAGCAATTATAAGAAATGTGACCCAATGTCACCTCGATCACAGTTCTAACTTCTTCATAGAGTCATAACCTCCTAGGGGAAGGACCCTGAATTATCCTACAAGACACTAATGCAACAAAGGACTATGTTCTTTATGCAAATGTTAGTTTTGACCAGTGCTTTATGGAGTCTCTAAATAAAATAAAACCACAAAATCTCATTCAATAAGTAAGTGATATTATTAACATGTAGCCAACATTTATATATCAAGTAAGTATTTAAATAATCAACCATCAAATCATTTAATGTTATGTATGCCAATGAAATCATGTTATGCACCAAAGTAATAACAATAATTTATCAACCATGTAAATAAGATGCATACCACGATAAAAATCAGATATATCCCAATTCAAGAGTAACCAAAATATTAGTTCCATATCTGTATGTAAATGTATTGACACAATATAGCAGCAGTATGACCTTTATGCCAATAAAGAACCAAGAAGAGTACTTGCATTTAGAACCAACTTCACTTCTAATATCTACGCACCAAGTTGTAAACAAAACCAGAATTCTAGCAGTGAAGTATGTAAGGTTAGCAAGAACAGTAATTGTGTCTTCTTTAGATATCAAGTTTGTGCCAAATACCAAAAGGGATTCCCACAATGAATAATTCGAGTTTTAGTTAGTTTGTCATATGAGAAAGACCAACCTAGAAGACTATAATAAATGATTTTCAGACTTCCTCCAAGGAGTGTTTTAAACCTCAAATTAACCTATTAATTGTACAGAAAATTACAAGCAAATGTCCCCAAATTTATACTAACTTTAGGATCTTTTTACTGTGTGTATGTGCAAGTGTATATGCTTGAAACTTACAACTGTCAATGGTGATGATATGCAGCTAGGGTTTTACTTTTAGGCTTTTATTTTTATTTTTATGGAAAATTATGTACAAAAAGATAAAATCAGACCTAATTAACAATAAACACAAATTTAACCAAAAAAAATAAAAATACTATTTACACATGTAAAAATAGGGCTTTTAGGGATTTTTTGGTAATTTGGGGATTTGTAGGGATCCTACAATTTTGCCCTAAGGTTTTTAGGAACAAGAAAGGCAGGCCCAAATTATAGGAGGAAGGGCCAAAATTTTAGGGGGGCCAAAATTGCAAAAATAATTTTTTAATTTTAAGGGTTTTTTAGGGCTAAAGAAGGCAGGGCAAAATTGTAGGAGAGAGGGCCGAAATTTTAGGAGGGCCAAAAAATTGTTTTTATTTTTTTTTATTTTTAGGGTTTTTGTCATAAAATTGTAGACCTAATTCTACCTTGAAAATGCAGATTTACAAATGAAAATGCAAAATTAACCTAACAATAATATTTACAAAAAATATAAAGTAGGATTTGACGTAGAGAAAATGGACAAACTTAGGGTTCTAAGGTTTTATCTTAACCCTAGGGAATAAAGGAGGATGGCCCTCCTCTTGAGATGGTACTTGTCAAGTTTTGAAAACTAGGGTTTTCTTCAATAACCACAAAAGTTGGTTGAAGAGGCCCTAGTTAAGACAAACCTTGGAGACCTAAAGCTCAAGATTTACAATGCTAGGGTAACTAAAGGCTGAAAATGACTTAGCTACGAAAAAATGCATAATTAATGTCTACCATTCAACCTTAGACAAGCACACATCCAACATTTAACAAAGAGAAATCAAGAAAAGAAACTCAGATACCTCCTTGTGCATGTGTTTAGCAAACAACTCCTAGCATCACCTTAGCAAATAGAAAAAACAAAAGATACTTCAAAGATTTATCTCCAAACTAGAAAGTACATCCATCCTCAAGAGGTGCTCATCACTCAAAGAGTCCAAGTAGGGTAAAAATCAGAAATAAATGTTTTATCCCATAAGTTGTTGTTTAAAAATGAAGTGAGGAAAATTTATTTATACTTTTTACACTCACTTTTACAAAAATAATTAAAATCGAGGCCGACATTCCTTTTTAAAATGTCAATTTGAAATTAGAAATGTCAACTTAAAATTAAAACAAAAATAATATAAAATAATCAAAGTAGTGGGTAAATTGGGGTGTTTTCCCTAGATTTGACCCCTACTTGAGAAAAATGACTAAAAATGAGCATATCGGTCCGTTCAAAAGGCTATACTGCGGAGGGGGGGTCGTCATGCCCCAATTAACCCCAACAGTAGTGAAAATCCCTACGCCCCCCCTAATCAAGCATAACAGTATGGCCTCGAGGATGATGTCATCATCAAAGGAGGACCCCAGAGAGAGGGAGTCGATGAACTAGAGAGCCATGAGGGTGTGTAAAGTGATCTGGAGGATAGATAGGTGCCTCGGTGATGAAATATTTGCTGCTGGAATGATGAATCAAGGTTGGTGTCATGTGACCCAGTGATCCACCCCAGAATCCTCGGTCACCAGCCTCGGGGCTTCAAGCCATTTCATGAGGTAGTCAACAATGTCACTAAGCCATAGTTCTTCCAAGGGAGAAACCAAGGGGTCAGGCCATAACTCGTAGTCATAAAAGGCTGGCTAAACACCCCTCCTGGTCATAAAAATGACCCCCTCTTCTTGGGGCACCTCTGCAGGTGTGCTGGTACTAGTACCACATAACACTGGCTCCAAATGCAGGACGAGTACTCCTCCTAAGGGTGCTCGAGAATCCATGAATAATATGGGTACCTGTAGACCTACACACATGTCAAATAACTAAGGACATCAAACTACCATGAGGCAGAGACTTTCATCCTGCATTGCTCATCAAATACGATAAATAAACACTAAAAATAAATAACGACACATAAACTAATATATGTAGAGATGAATAACATCAAATGAAAATGCATGGGTAACGGTATATGCCTAGCTCAACTAAACTAATCCTACCTATGATAAACATACAAATCAGGAAATGTTAAGTAAAATCATACCACCATTATAACCATTTAAGTACGCAATTCATACCTAATCCTTTACCTTTGTCTTTGGAATGAATCTATGACAAAATCTCATTGGTCACAAAGCAGATATGTACCAACATATCCATCAGTATAGGAGATGAAGGCTGGGTGGCCTGGAAGCTTTGATATTGCCACCACAGAGAAAGATTGCTTTTACAAGATCCATTTATTCGGGCTTCCACCGAGCTCAGGTATATACCATCTTCATCATATACTGGTATTGAGAAAAAAAATTGCCTAAAATTTGTTTCCCGATTATCAATTTGAGAGACCATCCGTGGAGGTGGACCTTGCAAATATTCGTATGTCAATTGAAACCTATTTGAACATTTCTTTGGAGATACAAGCATATTGTTCATCTTCATATTTATCATGTTAGTACCCCCACTGATATTTAAAATTTTGAAATTGTCAACTGCATAATTCATGCTTTCACATTTCAAATGAAAAGATAAACAATAAAAATCCTGACAATGTGAGAAGAATGTCATACCTGTCCACATACCTGTATTGGTTTTATTGAATTGCATCGTTGACAACTTACCGATACTGGAAAAAATTGGCTCAACACTTCTTGTAGAATGTTATTGGTTAGGGAATACCATGGACTGAGAGATAATGGAGAAACTCTGCATAAGGCCATCGTCAATAGACACCACATTTTGTAATACTGCATCGTCGAGCCAAGAAAAAGGGTTGATCCAATCTTCATTGATGGAAGAGTAAACTTCTTCACTCACACTTGTGCCCGAGAGAGGGTCTACCATGATGCTACAAGTTCTTGAATAATCGTACATTGGTGGGACAAGGAACTTCCAATAATCATTTTTTTTCCGTAAACCTGTAATTTTCTACAAAGAGAACCAAAATATCATAAGAAACCGTAACCCGAGGATATGCAGAAATCACCATTTCCATATATTATTCAGTTTCTTCAATTAAGGCTTCTTGCTCTTCATCTTCAGGGCTCACTTCATCTCCAGTCATAAGCGTCATTTTCCCGATCTTGATCAATAGTCTCTTCAAGTAAATCTTCTGGGAATTGATCTTCGTCAAGGACTGCCTCATTGGTGAGCTCTTAGAATGGATGCCTAATGAGGGCAGCTAGACCAGGAGCCTACTTTAATTATCAACCCGGGGGACGTACAAACTTCAGAGGTGCAGGCACTATATGTGCTCTTATAGGATAGTCTTTGTCGTGGTTGGGTGTTGGTATCAATGTTTAAAGGTTTGCCTAAAAGAAATCGAATAAGCTGGGAAAGGATTGCCTAATATATGGATGAAAAATACATATGCTAAGAAGTTCAAATGCTGAAAACAGTAAATCTATGTTAAGGAATTCAAATGATGGAAATAGTAAATCTATGTTAAGGAATTCAAATGCTGAAAACAGTAAATATATGTTAAGGAACTTAAATGTCGAAAACAGTAAATATGTCTCTAAGAATTGACTTGCTAAAAACAGTGAATTTATACTATGAAATTGAATGCTGAAAACGTAGCATATCTATTCTAAAATAATGAAAGCTGGATTTTTAATCTAAGAAGCAATTACTGTAAATCGAATGCATAAAACTAGAAGTCTGGTTTAAGCTATTCAATTGCCAAAACCAAGTTCAGAATGCCATTATCTAATGCTATGAATTAATCAAAACTTTAAGAAGTGAATATCATTAATTAACCACGGTATTGAAAGTAAGCAATCTTCATGAGCAGCTATAATAATGGGAAAGTGCATGAGCTTCAAGATCTAGATCACTGTTTCATAAGTAATGCAAGCACACAGGAAAATAAGTATTGAAATATGTCTTGGCAGAATGCTGCTACATGACTACAGAAACAATGTTGCCAAACTACAAAATGCGCTATAACCAACTACGGAATCAGAATGGTCATTTTACTACAGAAATCAAATCGTACTATTTAACGCCATTTAATTGCTTTCATATGCAATATAGATTCAGTCAATGTAAAGCACATAATGAAAAATAATTGAACAGTAAGATTGCCTGACTTGCATGTTGGAGGGGCCCTCTCCAACCCATACTTAGGAGTGAAGAAAACTTATATACGCCGAATTGAAAGCAACATCAAATATTTATTTAAAATAGTAACTTCATGGTTTGATAAAGTTTTGTAACTCAAATTATCTCAACAGTATAAAAATCAGGGAAAAAGGCGCTGAGCTTTGTATGATCTTTCAGTCCTTCGCTTGATCTGCATGTTTGTCCCTTAGTGTACCTGGACCTACTCAATCATACTCGATTTTCATATAATTAGTTTATTGAACACGCTCTCAGACATACAAGAATAATCTTTAAAATAACTTCATTAAATAATCAAGGTAAATCATTTCTCCCACAAATCAAGTGTATTTCATCACCCTTTCTTGTGCTTTATTGTGGGGAAAAAGGCTATCAGATACCTGTTACTGTGGGGAGTGAAGCTCCTTTCTTTTTAGATCATTTTCTACTCTGCGCCATCTTTCATTAATAGACTCATGAACCTCCTTGTGTGTGCTATGGAGAGTAACATCAAAGTGTGCCACAACCTCCTGCTGCTTTGCAAGGAGAATGGGGATCATCTCCTCATCCTGGGTGAGGATCCTATGGTTGTAAATTATTCTTTCAGGGTGAGTCGCCTCTTCCCTGACCATTAATGGAGTTTGCCATTTTTCTGCAACGTAAATGTGGTAGTCCTGATCTCGTTCAATTTCGTGATTCATCCATGAACACAGTGCCCTCAACTGGAAATCGCCCATGTAAGGGTTTGGTGACTAGTTGGGCGAGCTAGGAACTACAAAATTGTGCAAGAAAAATTCACTTAGTTGGTCCTTCTCCAACTCCGTGGAGTTTAGAGATGCACCCATAAATTTTTTGGGGGATTTTATCTCTATCGGGAGTCCTTGTTTTAACCTTTGGAGCGGGAATTTGCCCCACTTTTCTTGTAGATAAACTGCATAAATTGTTGATGGCGGCCTGAGGTCCAGTAGTTTATCATATATTTTAATGGTAGTAGCCAAAACGTCCCTCAATTGAATAATCTACTGGTCCTTTTTGGCTAACTCCTCTTGTGCCTCAGCCAATTTCTCTTTACGTGCTGAATTTTTCTGCTCAGCCAGTTTTAGCTCCCCTGCATGATGCATTTTCAGAATTTGTGTCTTTTCAGGTGAAAACAAGGGAGACGTTGGCTGGCTTCTTGATTCAATTCTCAATTTTTCCAGCTCCTTTCTGAGCTTTTCTAGTTCTGTCCGTGCCTTAACGAGTTGGTTGACGACCCCAGGGTTTTCATTGTGCTCAGGAAGGTTCCCCTGGAAGTTGTCTTGCTCTTCTGTGCATTCTGTTCTTCTTCTGCATCTTGTTCTTCTTGTTCATCGTGCTCTTCTTGTTCATCCAACTCTTCTTCTGCATCCTGCTCTTATTTTTCATCCTGCTCCTCTTCTGCATCCCGCTCTTCTTGTGCATCCAACTCTTCTGGTGTAGTGGGATCTTCCTGATCTACCCAAAGATCATCATCCTCATCAGACGCATTTTGAACTAGGGGACTGGGTTCCCTTTTCTCCTCCTTGGTAATTCGGATTCTGGATGCTTGTGTGAATCTTTTACTTCGTCTCTTCGGCCCTTGATTGCTGGTAGAAATTCTTGGGTTCGTTTTGGGGGAGTCATCTCGTGAATGCTTTATCTTCGCCAGGGTATTAGCCACACTGTCTAGGTCGATTTTCCTCTTAGTCCCTGATGTAGAGGCGGTCTTGCTCTTTGATCCAGGAGGTAGGGGTATGCCAACTGTGGGTGTACCCTTTATTCTTTGAACATGCTCAGCAGATACCAACATGAATTCTTCCCAAGAAAGCTCTGGGATCTGCACTTTTAATTCCTCACAAACGATCAATTTGATTAGCCCATGGTGGGCTAAAGCATCCTCTTTTCCTTTAATCACTTTCTTGCTCATTTCTACCAGGGATAGAAGCAGAGAGCATGGAATGCTAATGTTTTTGTTCGGTGGAAGATGGACCCTGTGCCTCAACAGTTCCAGAATTCGAAAATGAAAAATAGGAACATAACTTAGCCTACCAGTGCATGTAATGTATTTATGGACGATTGCAGCCATTTCATCCCATGGTGCCGGCATGGAGAGTCTTTTGACTTCATTTTTATCTTCGCCGTAGACCTTTCCTTGCTCTAAAAATGTCGCCTTTGCTTCATGGTTTGCCTCCCACTCATCCCTGCACCAATGCAAACCCATTGGTAGACCAGTGAATTTGGAAATCACTTCATCATCCAACCTTATACGTAACCCCTTTACTCGGGTGACGAACTGTTCATCCTTGATATGCTTTAAATTTCTTGCAAACTCTAGAGCCACCCCTGTATTGTATCCTTTCAATCCTAAGATGAAAGGCATCTAGCCCGTGCTGCGGATGATTGTTAAGATTCGCGTGTTCTGATAAATAGCATTGTGTTCCTCTGGTTCGCTTTTCTTGAAACCTTTTGTCATCTTGAAATCCTTTACTATAACAATAAACCAACACTTGGAGCATATCTATCTTACCTCAAATGGTCGAGGTTGATTACAGGTTCGAGGGTTGGATTGCTGGCTGCATGACCACACTAACCTCCATTTCCTTGCTTCTAGAGAGTTCTGAGAGGTTTCGTATATGAAAAACTGGCTTTTTGGAAGATTATGCAACCTTAGTTAACTGCCTTCCGCACTTATCCTCATCAATGTTTGTTGTACTTGCTGCTTGATCGAGCCCTACATTTCGTTTCATGATTGTACATTGCACTTCTGCTCTGATTATTTGGAAGTATGGTGGCTAGATGCGGGTTTATCATTTGCTGACATGACGAATGTGGCTAATCATGATCTCGTGAGGTAGTCTGAACCTTGCCGCCGACTTAATTTAAAAGCTGTCCTCACCTTCGGAAATAACCATTTTGTGGGATAATGATTTGAACTTAAAAATAAAACAAAGATGTTTAGAGATTACCTCGTTATGCTTTAGCGTACCTGAGTTCATGATTTGGCTCGATTTTTATGTGCGCTGGATTTTGTAGTAGATTTGGCATTGCCTGTAGTAAATTTTGGCATGTCAGTAGTTAGATGCGCTTGCTGCTTTTTCCTTTGGTTCGTTTGAATTTGCTGTATTAGCTGCTTTTGAACTGCTTGCCATTTTTTGATTTGATTTTGTGATGATGCTTTTGCATTGGGTTGCTGAATATTCTTTGTGTTGTTGTAATCTAGGCTGGCTCTCTTGAATAGATGGCAGGATCGCGTGAAGATATTGCAGATGTGATTGAATCTTGTTTGCTGTAAATGAATTCTATAGTAGTTAATACTTTTGCTTTCTTTTTGATTACGTGGCTGGCTCGCTTGGTTGCTGCAATGTTGATAATTTTCGGGCTCACTTTATTAGATTGCTGGCTCGCTTGTATTCGATGGCGGGCTCGCTTGATTGAATTCTGTAGTGTGATATCTTTTCCGTTGACTTGAATATATGTCTGGCTCGCTTGATTATTGATACCTGGATCTCTTGATTTGATTTGTTTGCAGTGTGCGTGCTGGTTCGTCTTGGGGATGTATGATGCCCTGCAATTTTACCTATGTTTACCTGATTGTATCATTTTTGTAATTTGGTATTTGGCATTTTGCTCATCCCCCTTTCTCATGTTTTTCTTATTATTTTCTTTTTTCATTCCTTTTTTTATTTTGCTTCTTTGTTTTTTTTTTCAACAATTTATTTTTTTTTTTATTTTTTTTATAAATTTTTATGAACTGAATTTCAATGATTTTCCATGCTCTCTATCAGCATCAGTTGTTACTGGTAGAGTACCTGTGTAAACTCCTCCTTTGACTATGGCTTCTTGTAAATTTTGAGCCGATGTCCATTTACTATCATGGGGAACTCCTCTTCATCAATTGTAATGATCCTTACAACTCCATTTTCATAGATCTTTTGAATTATGTAAGGTCCCAACCATCTGGTTGTTAGCTTTCCCTTGAATGTGTGAAACCTGGATTCATAGAGTAGTGCCCAGTCACCTTCCTTGAACTTTTTATCCTTTAGGTGTTTTTCATGCCACTTCTTCCTTTGCCGTTGGATGATTTCAGAATGGGAAAGTGCTTGTTGGCGTTGCTCATCAGTTGATTCAATTGTAGCATGCGTTCTTGTTGTATCTCTGATAGTTCCATATTTAACTCTGCTGGAATTCTTAATGTCTTTATTTAAAATTCAATTGGCAGCATGAATTTCTTTCCATATACTAGTTCATAAGGTGTGAATCTTGTTGTTGTCTTCCATGTGGTATTATAGGCCCAAACTGCCTCACTCAGTCTGTCATCCCAATCTCTTTTGTGGAGTTGGACAGTCTTTGTCAAAATCCTCTCTAATTCTCTGTTGGTTACCTCAGCTTGACCATTTGCTTGAGGGTGATAGGAAGAGGACTGTCTGTGCTTGACATTGTTTATTTTAAGCAAGTCTTCTTTTAAATTTGATGTAAATTGTGGGCCTTAATTAGAAACTAGTTCTCTTGGTACTCCAAACCTGTGAAATATCTGCTCAGTGAAGAATTTTGCCACGTTGGTTTCATTGGCTGCAGCAAGTGCTGCTACCTCAATCCACTTTGTAAGGTAGTCATTACATACCAGGATGTAGCTTTTCTGATTAGACTATGGGTTGATTGGACCAATGAAATCAAACCCCCATTTTTCGAATGCCTCCAAGGAGATTTGTGGATGGAGTGGCATTTCTTCTTTTTTTGTTGGTTTTCCCATCCTTTGGTAGTCATCACAGTGTGAAACATATTCAGAAGCATCTTTGTGGAGTGTTGGCCAATAGTACCCTGTTTGCAAAATTTTATAGGAGTCCTCTTTGCAGCATAGTGTCCTCCACATGGTTCATTGTGAGTGGCATGCATTATGTCATGCACTTCATCTTCTCTAATGCACCTTCTGAGTATTTGATCTGGTCCTTGTTTGAAGAGCATGCCCTCTATCCATGTGTATGTGGCACTTTTCCTTACTACTTTAGTCTTTTATTTATAACTGTAATGTTCTGGAAACTTCCCAGACACTAAATACTTTTCTATGTCAGCAAACCATGGGATTCTTGTGGATATGGAAAAAATGTGCTCATCTGGAAAACTGTCATTGATCACTTCACTGTCTTGTCCATGTGTGAGCTTAGATAGGAAGTCAACCACCACATTGTGTTTGCCTGGCTTGTCTAAAATGGTGATGTCCAACTCTTGGAGGAGTAGCATCCATCTAATGACTCGAGCACTTGTGTTAGGTTTGTTCATGAGATACCTTATGGCTGAATGGTCTATATGAACAAAAACTTGGTAGCCAGTGATATAGTGCCTCAATTGATTAATGGCATGTATGACAGCCAAAAATTCCTTCTCGGTGATAGTATAATTTAATTCTGCACTTGCCAAATTTTTACTGATATAATATATTGCATAGGGCCTCTTCTCTTTTTCATGTCCAAGGATAGACCCGATTGCCTTATCTGATGCATCTGAGTGGATGTGGAATGGAAGTGCCCAGTATGGTCCTTGGAGTACTGGAGCTGTAATTGTTTTCTCCTTAATTTTATCAAATGCTTTCATGCAATGGTTTGTCCATCTGAACTCAGTGTCTTTTGTGAGAAGGGAAAACATTGGTGCAACAATCCTGCTATAATTTTCAATAAATCTCCTGTAGTACCCTGTTTGTCCAAGGAAACTTCTCACATCCCTTTGTTTGACAGGTGGTGGCAGTGTTTTGATTACTGAAACTTTTGCTTGGTCAACCTCTATCCCCCTTTGTGATATATAGTGCCCTAGAACGATGCCTTCTTCCATTAACATTCTGCATTTGTCATTGCTCAGACATAAGCTCATCTCAATACATTTTTTCAATACTAATTCAAGATGGTTTAATGCCTGGTCAAAGTTTTGTCCATAGGGTGTGAATTCATCCATGAAGACTTCCATTTGATCATTTATGAAATCAGAGAATATACTTAGTATGGCCCTTTGGAATGTTGCTGGAGCATTACATAACCCAAAGGGTAGTACTCTGTATGCATAAGTACCCTAGGGGCATGTAAACGTTGTCTTTTCTTAATCAGCTGGGTGTATTAAAATTTGGTTGTACCCACTGAAACCATCCAAAAATGAGAAATACTTGTTCCCATCTAATGTGTCCAGCACCTGATCGATAAATGGGAGTGGAAAGTGATCTTTCTTGGTTGCTTTATTTATCTCTCTAGTCCACACAAATTCTCCATTTGCCTCCTTTTTTAGGGACTATAACCAGTGGTGAGACCCATTCGCTGTCAGAGATGGGATATATGAACCCAACATCTAATAACTTCTGTAGTTCTACTTTGACAATGTCCTTTAATGTTGGGTTCAACCTCCTTTGTGGTTTCCTGATAGGAATAGAACCTTCTTTGATGTAAATGTAATGTTTGCAGATATCAGGATGTATACCCTTCATGTCTGCATATGTCCATGTAAAAGCTTTATTTTGTTCTGATAGTACCCTCATTAATCACATTTCTTCCTCTGGATTCAGATTGGAATTAATGTTGACTGTCTTTCCAAGCATAATTTCTACTGTCTTTGCTTTTTCTGATTGTCCTTCCAGAGATAGCACTTCTGCCCATATTTTATTTAAGTTCTGGTTTGAACTTTCGCCTTCTTGTTGTTGGCCTGTGTCAAAAAATATTTCAAGACCATCATTGTTAGAATATGCATTTTGTATAAACCTATCTATATGACCATCTTCGTCTATGGCTTTTAATGATAGTGCAACATCAATTGTTAGTACATGTCGCAGGTTTTTATTTGGTGTGTCGTGATAATCATTAGTTCAATTTTGGTATTCTAAGTCTGAAGATTTCCTTGCTGGTGGGTAAATCGTGATTTTCTTCTTGGCATGTCCACTGGTGATAGTCATTTTTCCTGATCTGCAACCTATGTAAGCATTTGCAGTTGCCAACCAAGGTCTGCCTAATATGATTGGATAACCACTAAGTTTACTTTTTACTTTGATGACTATGAAATCAGCTGGGTATTCCCAGGATTTGATATTGATCATTATGTCTTCGAGCATCCCTTCAGGTTTCACAGTGGGTGTGTCAGCTAGCTGGAGTACTGTAGTTGTTGGTCTGACCATTGATTGGAGTCCTAGGTATATCATGGTTTCCTTAGTCATCAGATTGATAGCAGCTCCCAAATCGATTAATCTTCTATTTATTTGTCTGTTACTGATGGTGATGTTTACTACAGGACTGCCAGGGTCGAGATATTTAGGGTTAATAATAATACCCAACATTAAATCAGCTAATTGTCCCACTACATTTATGGTTGGCGGGTCACGCTTCCTTCTCCCAGGTTTCTTCAGACAATTTTCTCTAATAAATTTGTTACAGATGGGCACATCCCTTATGGCTTGCAAAATCAGAATTTGGATGTTTAAGTGCTTCAATTCATTTAAAATCGCATTTTCTTCTTCCTCTTTTGTACTTCGTACAAGTTTCTCTAGAAATGGAGGGTTTCTGTTTCGCGTGAGTGGTTGAGTGTCTTCCTCGTGAGGTTATGGTTCATCCGGATGTTGAATATGGGGTTGTGTCATTTGTTCGTGAGCCTCAAGTTCTTGGATATGTTGTGTGTGTGTATTTTGCAATGTTTTCCCAGACCTTAGGTTTATTTCGTTTATTTCCATTGTGTCTACTACATAGGTAGGGAATTGTGTGATTTCAGCGTTATAAATCTGTTGCTGTTGTGTAGGTCTGTTATTATTAGGGTTTGGAATGGGTTGGGATGGAATTGCTAGGGGTCAGGGGGGTGTGGTTGAGTTTGTGGGGGCGGCATAATAAGTGGTTGTTGTAATGGGGCTCTACAATTTGATGGATGGGGCTATTGATTTGCATAATTCGTGGTTAATGGAGGAAAAGGTGGGGGGTATGGAGGGTAAGACGACGGGTAATAAGATTGTTGATAGGGTGGTTGATAAGTTTGCTGATTTTGCTGATAAGTTTGTTGATTTTGCTGCCATTGGTTTGGATTTGGCTGTGCTTTCCATGGAGTTGGTGCAGAGCTCCAATTTTGCTAGCCCTAATTATAGTAGGCTTGATTGCTAGGTTGGTATGGTCTAAAAAAATTACTCCTCCTTTGATTTACAAAACAGAGCTGTTCTACTGCACCTTCTGTTGTGGGATCTTAAATAGCAGCCTTACATGAGGGTAAGAGGGGACATTTATCAGTAGAGTGATCGTCCGTGCAGAGACCACATATTTCTATGGTGTTTAATGTGCATTGCCCCTTCTCATGTTTCTTTCTACAACGAGGACAGAATACTGCCAAGGCTTGGTTAATTTCATCCTGCTTCTTCTTTATTTGGAGTGCATCAAGTTGCATGGCCAAGGATTGTAGGATGTCAGTTTTCATGTCATCAAGAAGGTTCCCTAGATCAGATTTTGTAAGGTTTGGTCCTGCAGATGATGATGATCCTATGGATAGATGTGTATCTCTTGTCCCATTTTTGCTTTTCCTAGACCTAGAATGATTTTTGAAGATCTGTAGTATCTGGTCATAAGTTTTCTGGAATATCTCTCCATCTCCTAAGAGGTGTAAGATCTCAAAATTCTCTTCTTTGATCCCTCTAAGAAGGACACGTTTCAAGATTCACGGTCTCCCTGCTGCATCCTAAATATTTCATCCCTTGTATCTTTTGCTTTGCAGTAGTCCCTATATTTTTCTAGGAATGCTTGTTTCATTTGGTCCCAGCTAAAAATACTATTTCCTTCTAAACTCATGAACCACCTAAGTGATAAATCTTTCATTGTGGAGGGAAAAAGCCTCAGCTTTTGTGCATCCGTAGTGTAATCAAAGGATCTGCAAACTACCTCAAACTCAAACCGGAATGTGTCAGGATCTTCTGAAGTCAACCCATGGAAGTTTGGCAGATTGTTAGGGTTGATATTATTCATCTTGGCATCTCCAAGATGTATGCTAATGGGAAAGGTGAACAACTCTCTAGCTTCCTCTTCTTCGTCTACCATGGTGGTGTTTGAGTTGGAACTAACAGAGAAGTTGTATTTGTTTGGATCGTATGTGGAATCAATTTTGTTTTCAGAGTTTAGGAATTCAAACTGAGAGTGGTCAGAACTGTTGTTACCGTTGTTTCTCATGGGACGCCTAGGCAGAAAGCGTCCAAACCTATCCCTTTGCTGACGAGGCATTCATTGGTAAAACCTTTATGTTTTTTATTTTTATTTTTATTTTTTATAAATGTTAATTTTCTTTTATTTTTGTTTTGTTTTTGAAGATGTCTCCTAAAAGATTTAGCACCTCCCCGGCAACGGCGCCAAAAAGTGGTGACCTCTTAGAATGGATGCCTAATGAGGGCAGCTAGACCAGGAGCCTACTTTAATTATCAACCCAAGGGACGTACAAACTTCTGAGGTGCAGGCACTATATGTGCTCTTAGAGGATAGTCTTTATCGTGGTTGGGTGTTGGTATCAATGTTTAAAGGTTTTCCTAAAAGAAATCGAATAAGCTGGGAAAGGATTGCCTAATCTATGGATGAAAAATACCTATGCTAAGAAGTTCAAATGCTGAAAACAGTAAATCTATGTTAAGGAATTCAAATGCTGGAAATAGTAAATCTATGTTAAGGAATTCAATGCTGAAAATAATAAATCTATGTTAAGGAATTTAAATGCTAAAAATAGTAAATATGTCTCTAAGAATTGACTTGCTGAAAACAATGAATTTATACGATGAAATTGAATGCTGAAAACGTAGCAGATCTATTCTAAAATAATGAAAGCTAGATCTTTAATCTAAGAAGCAATTACTGTAAATCGAATGCATAAAACTAGAAGTCTGGTCTAACCTATTCAATTGCCAGAACAAAGTTCAGAATGCCATTATCTAATGCTATGAATTAATCAAAACTTTAAGAAGTGAATATCATTAATTAACCATGGTATTGAAAGTAAGCAATCTTCATGAGCAACTATAATAATGGGAAAGTGCATGAGCTTCAAGATCTGGATCACTGTTTCATAAGTAATGCAAGCACACAGGAAAATAAATATTTAAATATGTCTTGGCAGAATGTTGCTACAAGACTACAGAACAACGTTACCGAACTACAAAATGCGCTATAACCAACTACGGAATCAGAATGGTGGTTTTACTACATAAATCAAATCGTACTATTTAACGCCATTTAAATGCTTTCATATGCAATATAGATTCAGTCAATGTAAAGCACATAATGAAAAATACCTGAACAATAAGATCTCCTGACTTACGTGTTGGAGGGGCCCTCTCCAACCCGTACTCAGGAGTGAAGAAAACTTATATACGCCAAATTGAAAGCAACATCAAATCTTTATTCAAAATAGTAAATTCATGGTTTGATAAAGGTATGTAACTTAAATTATCTCAATAGTATAAAAACGTAAAACGATGGTTCTACAAAATGGAAACAGGACTGTCTCACTAACCGAGAGGCCTGTATATATATGCCTCTAATGCTTAACCTAACTATATTTCTAATTTGCTGATTCTGTTTGAACAAGAGTTCTCTCCAGAAATCAGGGAAAAAGGCGCTGAGCTTTGTATGATCTTTCAGTCCTTCGCTTGATCCGCGTGTTTGTCCCTTAGTGTACCTGGACCTGCTCAATCATACTCGATTTTCATATAATTAGTTTATTGAACACACTTTCAGACATACACGAATAATCTTTAAAACAAATTCATTAAATAATCAAGTTAAATCATTTCTCCCACAAAACAAGTGTATTTCTTCACCCTTTCTTGTGCTTTACTGTGGGGAAAAAGGCTATCAGATACCTGTAACTTGGACTCATCACTCATGCTCCTCTGAGATTTGTTCATCAATATCCGTATGATCGTCCTTTATTATTATCATGGTTTATTCCTTAGCATTGGGGCCCCATCGATCGCTGGATGCCTCAACCAGTTGGAGGAAGGAAGATATCCCCTTAGGAGTGAGTCCTTCATACCAAGCATCCATATCGTAGTCACCTCCTAGTTCGAAGGACATTACGAACAACTGCATAATGGTATCCTCATCTATGATATCCCACGCTATCAATACTTCTTTGAACTTCATGACATGTACTGTAACAATATCTTTTTTCTTGCGGAACACTAGCGAAACATTTGGATAGACTTCAGACAACGATGTTTATTAAATCTATTCGGGTACCCTAGAATATTTGAGAAGTCAAACAGATCGAGGATCCCCATATCTCGTGTCTTTTAGTTTCATTCTTGTAAAGTACTTCCTTTATTTTTTTCTTCAGTTGGAGTCGCCAAGATAGACCTGCCAAGTTAGCTCAACAAATCTCACCAAAGTACTAAAACAAGGGCGTACCTGAGATGATGGTGATTGATCTGAATTGCTTTTTGATGAGTGGAGTTGACTTAAAAGAGTGGAGTCACTAGGTAAGATCTGCAAGATTAGTCCTTAACGATAATATTTTCAAAATACCAATCAAAGAATTACCTCAATTTTCTTACCAAATGTCATTTTTTCCAAGGATGTAATGACTCTGGATAAACCATTTCAATCTTTGAAACATCCCCGACAACGACGCCGAAAATGTTACCGGGCAAACTACCAAGGCTAATGCTCAGTAAGCAATTATAACAAATGTGATCCAATGTCACCTCGATCACAGATCTAACTTCTTTAGAGAGTCGTAACCTCCTAGGGGAAGGACCCTCAATTATCTTGCAAGACACTAATGCAACAAAGGCCTGTGTTCTCTATTCAAATGTTAGTTTTGACCAGTGCCTCATGGAGTCTCTGAATAAATTAAAACCACAAAATCTCATTCAGCAAGTAAGTGATATTATTAACATGTAGCCAACATTTATATATCAAGTAAGTATTTACATAATCAATGACCAACTCATTTAATGTTATTTATGCCAATGAAATCATGTTATGCACCAAATTAATAACAATAAATTATCAACCATGTAAATAAGATGCATACCACGATAAAAATTAGATATATCCCACTTCAAGAGTAACCAAAATATCAATTCCAGATATGAATGTAAATGTATTGACATAGTATAGCAGCAATATGGCCTTTATGCCAATAAAGAACCAAGAAGAGTACTTGCATTTAGAACCAACTTCACTTCTAATCTCTACGCACCAAGTTGTAAACAAAACCATAATTCTAGCAGTGAAGTATGCAAGGTTAGCAACAACAATAATTGTGTCTTCTTTAGATATCAAGTTTGTGCCAAATAACAAAAGGGATTCCCACAATGAATAATTCAAATTTTAATTAGTTTGTCACATGAGAAAGACCAACCTAACATATAATAATAAATGATTTTCAGACTTCCTCCAAGCAGATTCTTTAACCTCAAATTAACATATTAATTGTACAGAAAATTACAAGCAAATGTCCCCAAATTTGTACTAACTTTAGGATCTTTTTACTGTGTGTATGTGTAGGTGTATATGCTTGAAACCTACAACTATCAATGGAGATGATATGCAACTAGGATTTTAGTTTTAGGATTTATTTTTAATTTTATGAAAAATTATGTACAAAATGATAAAATCAGACCTAATTACCAATAAACACATATTTAACCCCCCCAAAAATAATAAAACTATTTACACATGTAAAAATAGGGCTTTTAGGTATTTTTTGATAATTTAGGGATTTTTAGGGCTCCTAAAATTTCTCCCTAGGGTTTTTAGGAACAAGAAAGGGAGGCCGAAAAAAATTAATTTTTTATTTTTATTTTTATGGTTTTTGTCATAAAATTGTAGACCTAATTCTACATGAAAATGCAGATTTACACATGAAAATGCAAAATTAACCTAACAATAATATTTACAAAAAATACAAACTAAGGTTTGATGTAGAGAAAATGGACAAACTTAGGGTTTTAAGGTTTTACCCTAACCCTAGGGCATCAAGGAGGATGACCCTCCTCTTGATATGGTACTTGTCAAGTTTGGAAAACTAGGGTTTTCTTCAACAACCACAAAAGTTGGTTGAAGAGGCCCTAGTTAAGACAAACCTTGGAGACCTAAAGCTCAAGCTTTATAATGCTAGGGTAACTAAAGGATGAAAATGACTTAGCTAGGACAAAATGCAACATTAATGGTTACCATTCAATCTTAGACAAGCACAGATCCAACATTTAACAAAGAGAAATCAAGAAAAGAAACTTAGATACCTCCTTGTGCATGTGTTAAGCAAACAACTCCTAGCATCACCTTAACAAAGAGTAAGAACAGAAGATACTTCAAAGATTTGTCTCCAAACTAGCAAGTACATCCATCCTCAAGAGGTGCACATCACTCAAAGAGCCCAAGTAGGGTAAAAATCAGAAATAAATGTTTTATCCCATAAGTTGTTGTTTAAAAATGAAGTGAGGAAAAGTTATTTATACTTTTCACACTTACTTTTACAAAAATAATTAAAATACAGACCGACATGCCTTTTTAAAATGTCAATTTGAAATTAGAAATGTCAACTTAAAATTAAAACAAAAATAATATAAAATAATCAAAGTAATGGATAAATTGGGGTTTTTTTTCCCAAGATTTGACCCCTACTTGAGCAAAATGACTAAAAATGAGAATACCAGCCCATTTTGAAGGCCCGACTGCGGAGGGGGGGGGGTCGTCATGCCCCAACTAACCCCAATAGTAGTGAAAATCCCTCAAATCCCCCCCCTAATCAAGCATAACAGTTTGTCCTCAAGGATGACATCATCATCAAAGGAGGACCCCAGAGAGAGGGCGCTGATGAATTGGAGGGCCAAGAGGGTGTGTAAATTGATATGGAGGATAGATAGGCGCGTCAGTGCTGAAACATCTGTTGCTAGAATGATCCACCCCTAGAAGCCTCGGTCACTAACCTTAGGGCTTCAATTCCTTTCATGAGGCATTCAACAATGCCACTAAGACATAGTACTTCCAAGGGAGAAACCAGGGCGTCAGGCCATAACCCCTATTCAGAAAACGCTGGCTAAACACCTCTCCTGGTCATAAAAATGACCTCCTCTCCCCAGGGAACCTCTACAGTTGCGTTGGTACTAGTACCACGTAACAATGTATAAATAACACAATTGGTGTGTAAACAACCCAACTAGGAATAAATAAAGTTTAACTATTAAGACTCCAAAATGGTTTCTTTCTCAGTTTGGGGCATAGTGACAAAACATCCTTACTTATAATAAGAAGAAGTGATTCCAAAAATCAATTGAGGAAAATGGAATCATCTAGATTAAATTTACATATGCTTTTTTATCTACACCATTCATGGATGTTATCTATGATATGGGTGGTAGTCATTTGATACCATGAAAGAAGGGATTCTACTCCCTTGTAGTATCTAATGGGTAATTGAAATAAGGTAAAAAATGTTATTGTCAGGGATGCAAAATTAGGATGAGGCTTGGCAGGTTGATTAATATACCATTTCATGATAAATACCATGTGGATGCATTGAAATAAGTTCAACTTAATAGAGTTGTTAATTATATTATTTGAGGAACATCATATGTGAAAGGGCATTATGTGATTACAATGATATTCTTTGGTATGTCCTTAAAATTTTGGAATGTATAAAGAAGCTTGTTAGCCATGGGAAGCAAAGTTCGATTATGTTGGATGGGACAATTTCTAGTCTTAGTCAAATATAAGAGGTTAAGAATAACCATGTACAAAAGGTTAGGAGTTCAAGTTAGATTGGCATTCAAATTATTGGTATTATTGGCATTACTAGTGTTATTTGTATCCATGTTGGAAGACAAACTAACTAGTGGAGTAAATGCATGAAAATAAACAAGGATGCACTAGATATGGTTGAACTTGACTGAAAATAGCTCAAATATGATGAAATCAAAGGTGATCTAGGAGGAAATGGAGGTTGATTATGCTTGATCCTCACATGATGAGCACATGACTGGGGATTCTAAGTAAAGGAAAAATTCTCTGGAGACTATGAGAATGCATAAGGGAGATATGAGCTACAATCTTGATTAAGTGTGACCATTCCTCTCAATAAATGATGATAACTACCTAAGGATAATGAAGAGAAAATAAACAATTATGCTAATGCAAATAAAAATGAAATTATACATTACATGAGCAAATGGTGTGAAAAGTAAGTGTGACATGTTCAAATAAAGTAAATGTATAAAGTATTAATATTCACACTATAAAAGAAAAAAGACTCACTAACTTAAGAGGTGTTACCACTCAAAAAGTGTAAGAAAGAACTAAACTCTTACATACATTTCTCACCAAATGGTAATGAGCTACACTATGAGAAAATGAGTGATGGGCAAACAAGGGCCTTCCAAACACTCAAATTGATGGGAGATGGAATCCACAAAAAGAGCGAGTGAATATTTGAAACATATAGTTATAATGAATGGTATTAGAGACAAATCCTAGTGGCTAGTAGCTATCTACATTAGGTTCTCTCCCACCTGTAAGAGCCACCTAGGTGGAAACCTAATGAATTTTCAATAAGCTACCTCTTCATAGATATGTACTATAGGTTTTTTTGGCTTCAGTTGAAATCGATAACTGGGGGATTTTCAATATGAAAGAGAAAGGTGTCTCAATCAAAACTCCAATCCCAACCTTAGTTTTATATACTCTTAGAGAGTGTGCCTATTATGAATTGAGTTTTGAATTGTATCCTATATAAATGATTTGAATTTCCATAATGGTCAACAATTAAGTCTTAATATAAATGGTTGTGGTGAAGTATTTGGATGCCTATACCCATAACCCAAGGCTAACTAAAATATTGTTTTGATCCTCAAGTGCATAATTTTAGTTGGATGAAGTTAAGTTGTTGATTTTAAGGTTGAATTTGGAGGTATTAACCAAGTATTTAAATTAATATGTGACTTATGTAAACGTGAGGTGTGTATAATAATAAAAGAATGATTGAAAATGAACTAAAAGAAATGTTGTAAATACATTTTCAATAAAATAAATAAATATGCGAAGTAATAAAGATATAAAACTCTTTCCTTTGAACAAAAGGTAACTTTTCCTAATATTGTGAAAGAAATATTTGAAAACCCAACAAATCAAATCTCTAAATACAATCTAGGTAGGGGCTAATGCAATATACAAAGAAAGTGAAAATCTAAGAAGAGAGGATAAATTTGATGAATACTAAGAACCTGGCATGTTCTTTGCTTGACCAAATATTTTTTCCTAAAATAAATCACTTAAAGACTAACATCAATCTAGGAATCTAATGCAAAAAAATGAAAGGAAAGAGAGTACAACATCAACACCACCCATTTGGATTGTAATCTTTGGAATATCCAATAAATACTGCCCCATAGTAAGCTTAATATTATGCCACTTCCTTGAACAATTTATGGCAACTCCATTTGCAATCATTACTTGAAACTCAGGTGTTGGATATATAAATAAACTAAGAAGTTTGGATAATTTCCTATTAATGAAGTTATGGATACTACTAGAATTAATCAACATTGCTACCTTTTTGTTTTTGATATATCCTTCTATCTTTAGAGTTTGAGGAGTCCTAATGTTGACCAATGCATGATATAGTTCTACATCTTGATACTATTCCAGTTCTAGATTTTCCTCCTCTTCACAATATATGTATAATAATTTCTTCTCACTACACTTATGCCCCTTACTATTCTTGTTGTCGCAATTGAAAAATAGTCCCATTTCTCTTTGTTCCTCCACTTGTTGAATTCATCTATAAATATAGACCAAGACACAATAGAGTCCTTTTTACGATCACAAATCCATTGGTATCACACAAATTGAATATGTTCTAGATACAAGGATGCAATAGTTACCTTTTATAAATTCAACACTTGGTGTAGATAAAAAATCACTCATGTTATGGGATCGTTACCATCAAAATTCTTCATATCTATCTTGGGAACGAAGTAGTTCCTTGGTCTTGAGTTGAGCCCATGATGATTTGGATTATGGAGTGATGAATGATCAAGTGTTGAGGACTCAAACCTCTTGTTCCCTAATTGTTTTTCAATTTTCTCAATATGTGATTAGAACAAGTCCCTTCTTTTCTCCTTATCCTCTTCTTCAGAATATGAGTTAGGAGTAAAGAGATGTCTCATCTTATTCATAATTACACCCTTCATAAATTCAAGATCCTCTTTATTGGCCACTTTCCAACTCATTATATATATATATATATATATATATATATATATATATATATATATATATATATATATATATATATTGTTGTCTCTAATGTGGGAAGACCCAGGTTCACTATGGCACAAACCAACAAATGCCAAGATACTGGTCCTTTCAGCATCACCTACAAACAAGTGAAGTCTCACCCGAATTACCTATGGGTACTGTAGGAACCACTTTTCTGTAGCAGCGAAGGGGAGAGAACTTTATTATACCATCATACCCATTAACCGAACTTCGACAAAAATCAATTAAATCACAGATCTAACATAATGTATACATAAACTAAATAGCATATTGTAATGGAAAACATTCATGTCCTATTATCATATCATTGAGCATTTATCATTTAAAAGTATCATGTAAATCAAATCAACAAGAGCATTCACATACGCAAGACACCATATATTTTTGCGTGGAAACCTAGTCGGGAGAAAACCACATAAATGCTTTGTTTATTCATTGATACCATTACATAAATCATTTCATTTTCATCTTCTTACAGATGCGCACACATCCTGCAGACATCAACCCTTCTAAAACCCCTTTAGTTACACAAAATCAACAACAATACATGGGATCCATCGGCTCTTCGCCACACTATATTTCATCAACATTTCATCCAAAACTATTAGAAACCTACTCTATCCGACCTGTTACAAATATATATTTATTGGCATAGCCCCCATGGACCACTAAGTGGACCGAAAATCCTAACTTACTCCCTCACTTACTCTAACCACTTTCTTGGTTGATGTGATCAACAACTACTCTTTCCATGTTTTGAGGGCGCTACGTTAGAGTCTGTCCTTATTTTGCAAACACACTTCCTTTTGAACACTTCGTTGCACTACCCCTTTTCATATCAACACAAATTGGTTCAAAATACCTTAGGGACAATAGGCCCCCAACACTCACATGTTTCTCATCCCGAGCAACTCAATCTTTCTCCTGTGGAGTCTTCCAGGTCGCCAAAAACTCAGCATATATCTCCTTTGATGCCTTGACTATCCCTTCTACATTATATGCCTTCTCTTTTAGCTCGTCTACTAACTGTGCAGCTATTTCTACCTTTAATTATGCTTCATCTATCTGCGTATATTTATGTATTTATCCATATCCTCCTCCAAATATTTTAGATATTCTTACTACTTCATTTTACAAAGTTTCGAGCCTCTGGCTCATTCGCTATTGTTGTTGCTCCTCCCTTAGGCTATTTACTTCTACTTGCAGTCTTTTTATTTCTATGACCTTGGTCATTCTTTCCAATGGTGGTAATGTATTTATAAGATCTTTTATATTCACAGCTATGGTCTGCACGTCTTCCAGATTTGTTGTTACTCCTTGTAGTTCTTCATCGTCCATCAACGCTTCCCAAGCTTGTGAAATTTCATCAAATGGATTCATGCATTCCTCCTCTAAAGATTTAATACTGATGCTTTTAATGCAACTTGTCTTTGTTCTCGAACTTTCAGAGGTGTACCGGGAACCAACTGCGCTTGCAACTCACTAATTTTGACCTGGAATCCCTTAATAGATTCATTGAGGCTTGAAATTCCATATTCAATGGGTGTTTACTCTGTCATTTCAATTTATGGGACTGCACTACAAGTCGCTTCCATAACATTATGTAATTTTTCCATATGCTATATGATCTCATCCTTCTCCTTCTGAAGCATACTACATTTGTCTCTGAGTTTGTCCCTTTCCGTGCCACACTTATTCATTTCAACAAAACTAGGCTCTTCTCGACCCTTTATTATTCTGTAATACCTTGGTGTAGGTCATACAACATATATATATATATATATATATATATATATATATATATATATATATATATATATAGGTAAATCTTCTAGCTTGAACTCAACATGAATTGAGGCATGGACATGGGCATGTACCTCTTCTACTGAAAAAATTAATGTTTTTGGCGTTAGTGACACAAATTCGTGCTACAAAACCGAGGATGGTTGCAGCATTGGTATTTTTTCCTTGTCCAAGTGACTCTGTTGCTCAGCTGCTGATTCAATTGGTGCTATCCTTATGTCTTATACTGCTTGTCAAAACTCAGTCAAATTCCCTTTTAGTCCCCCAAAAATCTCTAAGTCACTTATCTTCTGACTTCTGCCATATGTTAAATGTAGTATCTTTGGACCTATTAGCCAACATTTCAATGTCATCCTATGTAAAGGACATATTTGCTTTGCCCTTCTGCACTTTTCTCTTCGTTCTCTTTCCTATAGCGATTTCCAGAGCCTTCCTTTTTTCCCTAACTGTAGGGTTAGTCTCCATCGCACTAGACTCTTTCTCTCATTCCTATGATGGATGCTATTCTTCACTTTCTCCTTCTTGTGCTCCAAATACCTCTCTTCCTTTTTGGTCTTGCTCGTGCTCTACTGTACCGTTCTACTGTTCTGATGTTCGGGACACATCTTGCGATATTTACTCTGTAGGAACTAGCACCTTCCATTCCTGAGGCCATTCTTGGACAATCCCCATTACATATTCTTCCTCTAACTTAAAATGCATAGGAAACCATTCCTTAGTAGGATCCATCATTGCTTGCATGAACATAAACTGTAACCCCACCTTAAATTGGACAATACTCCTAAATATCTCTATGACAAGAGGTTCCATGCGTGGATTCTATGAAATACTATGTTGGATACCCTCCTTACAAAATTAAAATGTGATATTCGTATCCCTTTGTTGGTATGTGTTGTCACTGAACTATAAGGATGCATATCGTGTATCCAAACAATGCCCCGCTTATCCCACAAATTGTGAGTCTTCCATCTCGACCCAAGAAACTAATGCAATCTAAATTAATAACCAAGAATAATGAAAGGTGCTACCTTTTTTTGTGCATTGAGACAATCAATCAAAAACTCATTAAGTAGAAACATTGCCCAGTTTATTTGTACACCCTCGACACACTGCTTAGGAAATGCTATTACTGTCGTGAAGACCTAATTAGGGTGATATTTCCTCCATAATTTTCTATCCAACACTCGTGTCACAAATATTACTAAATGATCATCAATATAATCTAAATCATAGCCTCGAGTGCTCTTCTCCAACCCATACTTATCCTTCATTTTATCAACAAGCTCCTTATCCTTTTCTGTTCCCACAAAGTAGGTCGTTGGATTCAGTCCTGCGGATGGCAAGCCCATGATATGCGACACTAAGTTTGTATCTATTAAAATTTTCCTATCCAGCCACGAAAATATGTCATGCACACATACTAATAGTTTATTCACACGTGCATTGACTTTCGCACTACGACCAAAGTGAGGTATTTCTAGAAGGTCCAATATGCCATATTTTTCCATTCCTCTAGCCCATTGTTGTGGCTCAATAACCTGAGTGGTTGTGTATTCATGATGCACCTCCACTAAGTATTTTTATGGAGAAAAATTTGGTAATTTATTCCTATTGGCCAAGTCATGATCTGCATATTTAAGGTTTGGAACTTTTCCCAGCATATCACCTTGCTTCTTTACTCCTTTGAGAATTGTTGGTGTCTGTAGGGTATACTTCACATCCTTAATCAATCTTATTGGTTTCGCATTCTGTTTCCTAGGAGACACATATGGTGGTAGGACCTACGACAGGCTGGACACCGAGGCCTCTGCATCATGTCTTCCTTTAGTGCTAGATTCAATGTTAATTGTGCGTACTAACCTTCTTGCTTCTATGGGCGTCACTAATGGAATTGTTGTTGCTACTACCTTTGGTTTTGTGGAGCTCTGTTGTATTCCAGACTCCATGAATTCTTTGATAATCTCCTCAAGTGATTTTTCAGGCATAATCTCTCCGGACATACTCTTGCACAACGCACTAGTTTTTTGGCTCCTCTCTTAGCTCAATTATTTACACTCGACAAACAATTAATTTGATCCTCATTCCTTTACGATTTTAAATCCATGCCATCTTGTATCATCGCCACATTAAATCAATATTGAGCGTATTTGATCGGATCTCCCTCAGGATTTAACCAATCTTCCATTTATTTTCCTTAACACCATGAAATCCTTTCACACACTCCCATCATGTCTTGCATTAAATGTAATCCTTTCATATTTGGCCGACACTTCTTTTCATTAATGCACTACTTCATTACTTTCGTTTTTTTTTTTAAATCATCTACGACACAACTACATATGTACACGTGTTCCTAAGCAACTTCAATATTTTCCTACTTCTACCCTATGTGCAGACTCTTTTAGCATCTAGTGCCCATTTCAGTTGCATTTAAAACCTAGACGTTGCAGCTTTGTTCACACTTGATGAAGGAAGGTATGACCGTCCCTATACAATTTCAACCAATTCCCATTGACTAATCCATCCATGATTTTTCCATTCAACTTTTTCAATTGTACAACACCCCCTTCTATTACATACTTAATCACATAGGGTACTAACCAGTGCATTTTAAACTTACCAAGGTGTTTAAAGAACTTAATGTCATCGAGGATAACTAGGTCTCCTACCTGGAACTTCTTTTGCTTGATATGTCAATCATGCCATGCCTTCTCCCTTGCCTTTTGTAGTTGTTGATGAAATCCTGCAATAAACCTATCTTCTTCTAGCTTCAATAACTGTGACAACCTTTCTTCTAACGCTCCAGTATTTGTCATTTATGTAAATGCAACAATCCTTAAACTTGGTGCAATATAATCCATAGGAATTACAACTTATTTCCCATATACCTGTCTAAAAGGTGTCTGACTTGTCAATTTTTTACAAGTTGTTCTATATGCCCATAATACTAATGGTATCCTTAAGTACCAATCGTCGTGGTTTACATTGCATACTTTGGCCAAGGCATTCTCTAAAATTTTATTAAAAGCTTTGACAGTTCCATTAGCCCGAGGATGGTATGGTGTACTCTTATGATGGTAGATATGAAATTATTTTGTTAATTCTTCAGTAGTCCTGTTTAAGAAGTGGGTTCCTTGATCACTCATTAAAATCCTAGGACAACCAAATCTAGTAACCACATTTTCAAATAAAAACCTCGCAATAGTCGCAGAGCTGCAATCCATAATTGGTTCAAATTCATCCCACCGATTCAAGTAATATATCGCAGCTATTATGTACTTAGATCATGTTCTCTTCACGGGTGAGTTAATTGGTCCATAAAGTCAATATCCAATTTTTTGAATACTTGTAATGTTACCTGAGGCACTAATGGCATTTCATCTCTTCTTGAAGGTATTCCAACTCTTTGACATACATCACAAGACCTGCAATACTCTTTTGCATCCTTATGTAATGTAGGACACCAAATCCCTGCCCTTAATACCGTATGTGTTGTATCCTTACCTGCATAGTGTCCCCCTGCAACACCAACATGAGCCTCTGCTAGGATCATGGGTCTCTCATGTTCTAACACACATCTCCTCAAGATTTCATCTGGAACCAATTTATACAGTTGTCCTGCTATCAGCTGACATTTTGTTGCTTTGACAACCAATTGTTTCTTCTGTGTCACATTATATTCCCTAGGATCCATAATTGTACTCAAGAACTAAACAATGTATTGGAAGTAATTATCCACCATCCTTACTAAGAATAACTGTGCATCAGGCAAATTATCATCTAAGCTTATTTGTTCTTCTCCTGTCTCCAACTCGAAAAATGATCAAGGTCTACATTTAACTTTCTTGGTTTGACTACAATTTCAAAATCATATTCTTGGAATAATAACAACCACCTGCAAATTTGCTCGCCTCCCCCCCAACACTGGCTTATTGACCAAGTATATTAAAGAAGAATGGCTAGTATACATCTTAAATTGAGACCCTAACAAATAATTCCTAAATTTATGAAGTGCATATAACATTGCTAAACCTTCTCTTTTTGTTGTAGTATAGTTCCTTTCAGTTGTTCATAACTTTCTGCTGGCAAAAGCGATTGGGTGATTTATGTATCCTTCTTCGGGATGTGCCAAAACTACACCCAAGGCTATGGATGAAGAATCAACATGTACATAAAACACTTTTTTCCAATATAGAAAGGACAGGATTGGCACAATTACCATCTTTTCTTTCAATGTGCCTAAAATATTTTGGTATTCCTCATTCCACTGGAATTTAGTATCATTTTTCAACAATTTCTCCATAGGAGTAGTAGTCTGGGCATATTCCTTAATGAATTTCCTGTAATAACATGTACATGTCTCAATGTTTTTCTTAGTTTCCGCACTGATGCTGGTGGTGGAAAATCTATAATAATAACAATAATAGAAGGATCCATCAAAAGACCCTATTTACATACTACATGTCCTAGTAAAATACCAAAAGGAGCACAAAAGATGCATTTCTTCAAATTTAAAGGGATTCGGTATTGTCTAAATTGATCCAACACTAACCTCAAATTCTCAATGTGATTCTTCAACAAACTAAAAACTATCCAATTGTCAAAGTATACTTCCAAAAACTTATGGATAAACTCTTTGAAGGCTGCGACAACTACCCTGGAAAAAATAGCAGGGGAATTCTTCAACCCAAATGGCATCACTGTATAGTGGTAACAACCCCACTCTATTGCAAATGTAGTCTTATGTCGATCCTCCTTGGAAATCTTGATCTGATGATAACCAAAAAATCCATCAGTAAATGAGTAGGCTTCCTATCCTCTAACATTCTCTAGTACCTCGTCTGTAAAAGGGGCGGGGAATGGATCATGTAAGCATGCATCATTCAAATTTATCAGGTCAATACATATCCTAACTTCCCTTGTCTTCTTATCCTGAACTACCATAGGGCTAATCCACTTCGACTCTTCGACAGGTTCAATGATTCCTGCATCCAACATCCTATAAATTTTAGCCTTCACCTTCTCTTTATATCTTCGATTTAATCGATAGGGTATCTTCTTATAGGCTTCGTATCCAGCTTAAGTGGAATCTTCATCTCTCCTAAGTCACCAGCAATACCCTTCATTTCTAAAAACTTGGTGGGAAACAAATCCCGATACTCATCCAATAAATCAATAATTTTTCCTACAGTCTCATCATCCCAGTAATCTCCAATATTAGCAAACTTAGGATTTTATTTTGAACCAATATTTACTTTTCAAGTATTCAAGGGTTGTAAAAAGTTAGCATATTCTATCTAAGGCCCTTCTATGTCACAATTACCCTCTGTCTCTGGTATATGCAGGTCCCTTGGGTCATCAACTTCCCGACCTCTAGTAATGTTATAGCACTCCAGTTGCTACTCAAGTGTCATAGCCCACTTTGGCATGTTGTATATAGGTAATGCACTTCCTTAAAAAAATTCTCCTTAATAACTTGCAAACTTGAATCCACCATTGGACTCTCATCCTCAAAACTAAAAGTTGTCTTAAATTTCAAGATTATATTTTCCCATTCTGCTATTCCACGTCACAATTCCAACTCGGTATACCAATTTCTTGGTACTGTATCCATGGTATGAACAAACATGTGTACCCATTCTTTCTTAGGTAGAAGATTCTATCTCGGGACCTTCTATGTCGCGGTTACCTCTATCTCTAGTATATGCAGGTCCCTTGGGTCATTGGCTTCTTGGTCTCCAGTAATGTTATAGCACTCCAGTGACTACTCAAGTGTCGCATCCCACTTTGATATGTTGTATATAGGTAAAAGAACTTCCTTAAAAAAATTCTCCTTAATATATTGTAGAGTTGCATCCATCATTGGACTCTCATCCTCAAAACTAAAAGTTGTCTTATAGTTCAAGATTATATTTTCCCATTATATTGTTCCACGTCTTAGTTCCAACTCGGCATACCAGTTTCTTGGTATTGTATCCAATGTATGAACAAACATGTCTACCCATTATTGCTTAGGCAAAGTACTCCATGTGATAGTACATCCCTCTAAATGTTCCATAAGACTGGTCAAACCATTATACTCCACTCCGACATACTCAAGTCCTTCACCAAAACTAATTTCTAATAGCCTTTTACACTGCGAACAACGTTCTATATTATTCTTATGAGTAGTCCACCACCTCGCTGAGGTAGATTTCTTGGCTATATCTAAATCTAATACCCTTTGTTTTTATGGAACTTGCAATTCAAACTCAGGAATAAAAGAATCTAAATTTGTTAATCCATCATACACAGGTGTGTTACATACCTCAATATTGATCCAACACAATGATTTGTAAATGTGAGCACACCTTCTCATAGATACCTCATGCAGTCTATTTTGCCAATTTTCCAGTCCTTCATCTCAATATGATGCACATGAGATGATACTACACCAAATCAGGTTTCCATCTATTGTAGGTTTAATATAATCATCCATTCTTGAAGTCATCTTATAAATATTTTCATTTCTTAAGCATTTTTTTCTTCTCTAACAGGTTTGACATATATTTTTCCTTCTAGAGGATCCATGGCTGTAATAACTCTGAGTACCCCCCTTCAAATCTCATCAACCTCTTTTTCAAATTAATGATAGCCTGATTATCCATTGCCCAATATATTCCAAGTAGTGTTGGATAAGGGTTAGTATCATCTATAATTTAAACAGCTTCAAAAAATGCAAAGCTTCACAATCCCTCCACTTCGACAGGTACCCCTGCTAATCTACCAAATGGGACTACTTTCTACTGATTTTCCAATCATAATTGTATTGGTGACCATAAAAGCTTAGGATTACCCATGTTTTCCCATGTTTTCTTAGTAAGTACATTTACATCCAATCCCAGATCCAAAATAATAAAATTCATGTCATAATCCCAAACATGGGCACTAAGTCGAAGTTACCTACCTGTTCTCTTCCTATGTTGCAAATGATTAATAGTTCTTTATTCAACGGGCTCTACTATTTCTCGGTCACATTGATCAATCAAACTGTGAATTTATTTTCCTTCTTTTTCATCTTTTAATGGATCTAGACAACTTTGCAATAAATTCTTTAAAGGACTCACCTTTCCTGATGGTCTCTTTGAAATTGAATGATAAAAAAGAGGAGGCATGTTGTATACTAGAGGCGTAACATACACTAGATGAGTCACAGAAGTTGATCCTTCTTGATTTGTTGTAGTAAATTCCCTTCTAGCTTCGACATAAGTCTCTTTTTCCTTCTAGGGATTGAAAACTTGCGGTCATTTTGGCTGTTTTCTAACCCATATCTCATGTTACTTCCCTTGTGTTTCCATATCACCTCCTTTAGTAGATCCCGCAGATGTGACTACTGCTATAGTAGGTTTTTTTCTCGCTTCTCCACAGATATCTTTTGGATATTCTGGTTCTGGTTCTGATTTCATTTTTCCTACCACTTTGCTATCAGCTGTGGGAAATCTTCAATAGTATGCCCCAATGCTATGCAATATGTACATGTCGAACAAGGGTTTGGACAATATCTTTCCAAGTGTCTCGGTTGTCCACAATTATAACATATAATATGGCCTCTTCATTTTCCAAATCCACCTATTCTACAACCTATGAATGGAATTGGTCCTTGGATATAGCCTCCTATTTGGGCATTGAACTGCACATTCCCCCCTTCAACTTTCTCTTTCCCTTTCATTCTATAGGCATAATTTGTACGTTCATTCAGCAGGTCATATGCTTGGTAGTTTGCTTCATCATGGCCTACAGACCTACAGAAGTTACAAAATAAAATTTTAGGAGTATTCACATACTTTTGTAACATGTAACATTCTTTTGGCCGATATCCTCTAGTCCTGCATATTTCACACTAGAATCTATCTCCATGATTCAAGGGATTAGGAACCCCTGTGGCTAGATAATCTTAAAACATGAGACATTAATCCTTATGGTGACCTTCTGCCTTACACTTGATACACCATATTTCCTCTTGTTTCTACTTTCCTTTCTTAATATCTTGGATCTGCAATGAAAAATTTGCTAACTGCGTATGGACCTGACCAATCCCTATACCTGTCTCTATAATTGGGGATGCCTCTAACTTCATCGCAATTTCAAGAGCCTCATACTGCGACAAAACCTTCTATTGCATTAATGGTAACCTTATATATGGTAACAATGCAACTATAAACCATTCTTTATGTTGAGCATTCGGAATTTTAAAACTTACTCGATCCATAAAAGTTTTAAACCACTGGTCAAAATCCCATACCGAATCATTAGGTGATTGCTTAATATCTTTTAGATTAGTGATACACTACAACTCAGACTTAGTCTTACTGAACTCATCTTCCAACGAAAATTTAATTTATGCAAAGGTTTTTGGTTTCCCTCCCCAATGGTACAATTTTTTTTTTCATAAACCGGTTCAATTCACAATCCCGGAAGGTCGTGATCAACTGTGCTCTTTTTACATTGTCATCCTGCACTTGTTTAATAGTCTATAAATTTTCACAAAGAAACCAATTATTCTTTGGATCTTCCGAGCCATTCACATGAAAAAATAGTAGTTTCATATCATCTCCTATCATTTTCCTTCTTAGTGGTACCGTTTGAATTTGGACTATAGAACTAACACGTCCACTATTCTGACTAGATGAACTATGACCTTGACTAGCTGAACCATTATCATAATGACTTCTACTACTATTAATTGCTTCCACAAGATGTGATGGTCTATAAGTAAGTACCTTAATTTTAGGAGATTCCCATGGGGTTGTCGGTATGTTTGTAATATCCTGGATCAGATTTGATGGATATTATTTAAAAAAAAATAATTACTTATAGCAGATTGTTTTGCAAACAAAAACTAGTAAAGGAACTAGTTAAGGAAGAACTGATCAATGGCTCAATTTGATGACTTCAGGATTAGGAATTAGATGAAATAAGGTTCTTCCAAATGTATGGGGATGTGTGCAACAGAAAACAGGGCCAATTTCCAAGTCCTAAGCACAAAGCACTAGAGTCATTTACTTTTCAATAGTCAACAAGAGTTGATGTATACTTCGATGCTTTCTGGGCCTTCCAACATATGAAAACTAAACTTAGCAGTGTACACCTGAGTGGAACCAGGGGAAATATCAGGAATTAAAATATGTAATAGATTTTGGATCATATTTTTAGGGAATTTGGGAGGCTACATAGATGTTTGGAAGCAAAATGATCAAGTGCACTATGTAGGACTGCTCACCTAGTAGATTTCCAAACTCTCTCAAACTAACTCAGATGTCTCCAAATTATAAGGATAAGGGATTTTGGTTCTTAATTAATGTCTCAGGAACCTCAGACATCCATTATATCAGAAAATAGATGCATACATAAATTTTACTGGCCAAAATGGAAAATCTAGTCATTAATTGTTGCAAAAAGAGCTAGTCTTCCATTTATTTGTCTCAAATGGCCTCATACGCTTACAAATTTATGCTATGTAATAAAGGAGGATTCTAATACATCATATTAAACAGTAAAAGGTCAAACTAAGAGGTCTTGAGCAGAGAATTAAGATATTTTAACACTCAGACCTTCAATTGATCTCCAAAGCTAGAAATTCTTACAATAGGAAGACAAATGCAACCTTGAAAATTTGAGGGCCCCTCAATCAAGATATGCAACTCTCCATGGTAGGAACCAATAAAGGAAATACCATGCACCAGAAAATATGCCTCCAAAGAGTGATACCAAACCTCATCAATTATTTCCACTCCAACAAGAAAGTTCTCATGTGCCCAATGCACACAAGAATAAAATATGTCATCACTTTAGATCAAATGAAAAGGGTGAAAGTCCCTTATCCAATCATGAGAAATATAGGCATCATACAAACACCAAAAATGCCTCATCAATTGCTCACAATTAAAATATGATGAATACAATGAAAAACCACAAGTGCAAGTAGAACCAATACCCTTAGGGGTATATATCTCCAATGAAGTAATCTCATGGCTCAACTCTCTGTCACTGGTTCCACTCAAGTGGAAAGAACATGTGTTTCATACCTCCATCAAGTGTTTACTCATCCAATCAATGGATGAACAAACACTCACCAAATCATGTCCAAGTAAGGATCTTGTGGCTTATCCAAGTGCATATCTCCAATAGCTCACCAACTTCCTTTGGCAGCTTGTTTGTTTAGTTGTCTTCCACCTACCATGTGCATAATTTTTTTTGCAAGGAGATTCCATGTGGAACATGTAATATTCCACCCAATACATGTGTGGATGAATGGTATCTAATGGAATCAATATGTACCTATGTTGCTGATAACAAAACATATCAATGCCAGAGGCATTACAAATTTTACATAGAAAAAATTTACTCCCTGGAGTCTTCAACTTTGTGGTGCATCTATCCAGAGATGGACAAAAATATCTGATACTTGATTCCAAGGATATGAAATCAAGATAATGGCACTTGGGAGGAATACGATCCTTTTCCAAACCCCATTGATTGACCATCAAGTCATCCAGAATGAATGTTGGAGCCTCCTGCTCCTCTTGGGGTACTATCAAGAAAAATCCTTTCACCCAATTCTCATCTTCAAGTGATGTGACTGAAAAATAAGTGTGGGATGAAAGCGAATGAATCAACTCTTTCCAAAAATTATCCACCAAGCATGTGGATCTATGTACCTCATCATCATGGGATGATCCATCAAATGTGATACCATGTGTCTCCTCCAAAATTATGCATCTCTCATCATGAGGAAACTCATAATCTCTTTGAAACAAGGCAAGTTCTTGGTTACCTTCTTGCATGATTTCAGCTTGTCAAGCACAGTCAAATCAACATGCTCCTCATGTTCCACCATCACATGATATTCCACCATAGAAATATGAAAATCATCAACCAAAAGGGAATGGCTGATTGGAACATAGGAGGGAATATGAGATCTTAGAAACTCTTGCTGAAGTTGCTCTACTTGCATCTGAGATTCCAAGAGAGTACTTTGAGTACTTCTCAAAGAATATTGGGTGGATTCCAACTCATATGAGAGATTTTCAAGCTCTTATTCATTCCTCAATAATGCATCATGATACAATCCTAAAATATCAAACAAATAATCTCTGTCAGAAAAAAATTGTGAAAATTTACCTTTGATGTTTGTCATTGACTTCTGAATCTTCTCCATGTCTCCACTTTCCATTGATGCAAATCTACAACAATATTGTGACACTAAATCATGAGTGACATGGAGAATGTCAAGGGTATATT
The DNA here is from genome assembly GCA_027924585.1 of Larix kaempferi. Lineage (NCBI taxonomy): Eukaryota > Viridiplantae > Streptophyta > Pinopsida > Pinales > Pinaceae > Larix > Larix kaempferi. The sequence goes on from BSBM01000380.1 coordinate 3,701,180, forward strand.
TTATATTCAATGTGTTCATATTTAATATCACTTCAAGGAAGGATGGTTCATGACAGTGAACATCCTCTTCTTCAATTTTCCTTGGATTAACTTCATGAAGCTTATGTGGTGATGGTGAAGTTACTCCTTTATCCTCATCAATGGCTGCAAATTCATCATCTTCATGCTCAAAGTAAAGTGTGTTTGCAACACCTTTATCAAAGTATTAAAGTTCATGAGATAGAACCTTCTCTTCTTTAAACTTCATTGGATCACCCTCATAAAATTCAAGTGGTGAAGGTGAAATTGATTCAGTGTTTTCTTCCACTATCGAAAAAACTACATCATCATGATCAATGGTACTCTGGATTGCAGAAACATTTTCAAATATGATCTATATGTCACCAACATAGATATGTGAGCACCCATAAGTAGGTACTCCAACAAAATTCGAACATTCACAAGTAGATGTTCCACAGGTACTAGAGAAACCATCAGTAGTTTCTCTTTCATCCATGTTCAGTGTATTTGAATGATCATCAGCAATACAAGTGGGGGTTTCATCATATGATGCACAACCCTCATCAGTAAGAATTGTGTACTTGGATTCCTCTTCAAGAACCATAGCTCTTTCTTCACTACCAATGGATCTAGGTAGTTCACTACTCCTCTCAATGATTGTGGATGGCTAATTTGTACTTTCCTCTTGATTCTCCACATGAATGGTTGTATATTTCCCCTTGTTTTCCTTCATATCAATACCTTTGGAGTCTCTCCTTGGATAAAACCCAAATAATATCCCAAATAAACCATGTGCAGATGGCTCCAATGAAGCTTCACCTTTGGTCCTATTTTCTTCTCTACAACTTAGTTCCTTTCTTGATGGCTTGTTGGTCTTTAGGAATTAAAATATGTAATAGATGTCAGAGCAGAGTTTTAGGGAATTTGGGAGGCTAAAGAGGTGTTTGGAAGCAAAATGATCAAGTACGCTATGTAGGATTGCTCACCTAGTAGATTTGCAAACTCTCTCAAATTGACTCAGTTGTCTCCAAATTCTCAGGATCAGGAATTTTGGTGCTTAATTAATGTCTCAGGAACCTAAAACATACATTATATCAGAAAATATATGCATACATAAATTTTACTGGCCAAAATGGAAAAACTAGTCATTAATTGTTGCAAAAAGAGCTAGTATTCCATTTATTTGTCTCAAATGGCCTCAGAGGCTTACAAATTTATGTTATGTAATAAAAGAGGGTTATGATACATCATATTAAACAACATCAGGTAGAAATAAGAGGTCTTGAGCATAGAATTAAGATATTTTAACACTTAGACCTTCAGTTGATCTCCAAAGCTAGAAATTCTTACAATAGGAAGAGAATAAGCATCAGAAGAGAAGGGGGAGATAATTTTCTGTACTGGATCTGATAAATGGATGATATCAGGGATGCTGGCTGTAGATTAAGGTTGCACTAAAATTCATGAGCTTCTAAGGGGCGCATTCATCAATTGAAACTTCACACGTGTGCTCCTTAACATTGAAACCTTGTCTCTAGTGAGAATGGTTGTATCTTGGTCATCCATACACCTTTTTCAACAAGAAAAAGGTGTTTATTACTAGAAATGACCCTCCAGATTAAATGGAATAGGTCTCAAAACCCATAAGTTCTCATAAGTGATAAACCCAGAAGCTCAATTTAGTCCCTTCCACATTGTTCCCACTGAATGAAGGGAATGAGTAGAGATTTCGAATTGGATGCTTGAAGCAATTCAAACCAAACTTGAGATCAATATTTAATGGCTGCATATTAGTCTTCAATGGATTCAAATTAGTCTTCAATACTTGCTAGAGAGGGTGGAGGAGATTCTAGAAAAAGAATGGCTAAGGGGAGCATCACCCAAAGCAAGGTTGAGGCACATCACTCAACACGAGGAGCTATAGCTCTCACATTCAATTAGAAAATGGTCAAAAATGTGAATTGGAGTTGGAATAGTTCTTTTATAGAATTTTAGGGTGGCCTACTGAGCAAGTGGAATAGCTTGGTGACCTGTGAGAACCCTTCCACATGGGCCACCCATGAGTGGATATACGTGCCTTGCTTTTGCCTTACAAGATTTGTTTTCCTTTATAAACTGTGCCCCCCTTTGTCTCATGATATTTCCTTCTTTGTTAGAGTTTCCTGCTTTATCTTGATTTCCCGCTTTATCCTGATTTTCCTGCTTTATCCTAATTTTCCCGCTTTATCCTAATTTTCCTGCTTTATCCTAATTTTCCTGATTTGCTACTTTTAGCATGTTTTTTACCATTTTTAGCAATTTCCATACTCCTTGGTCAACTTGGCCTCTCTAATTCTCCCTCCTTAGATTAGCTCATTATTTGTAATCCAAATATTAGTAATTAGAAATAAAATTACTCAAACCAACTAATTAATTATTCCAAAATGTGTATTCTGGAATTTAAATAATTAAATGCCTCCAAACCAAAATTAATCCCTTGGAATAATTTAATTATTTTCCTAGTACTATTGGAATTATTAATTAAATATTTTAATGCTTATGACCTAGTGACATAGATGACATAGACCTTGTCAAAATTTGGGGACATGACAGTCCTCCCTCCCACAAATTTGCTTGTCCTCAAGAAAAATATCCCAAGAGGTCCATCATGCTTTTGCTGCACTAATCTGATCATAATCATCTCTCCAAAGAAAATATCCACTACATATGTAACTGAACAGGCCTACTTTTCTCCAAGTGAAGCAACTGGAAAGTGTGCCAAGATCCCATATAAATATCAGAAATGCAAGGATACCACTACTATGAAAACTATAATTCCATCTAAAGAGGTGTTCCCCATGTAGGAAAATGAAACCAAGTGCAACATAGATGGACTGATGTAAAAGAGGGTTGGCTAGCTCCATCATGCCAACATGCAAACAATTTCTCCAAAGACAAGCAATTCCAAGATCCCATTGCTTGTATGACACTCCCATAAATCGAAATACCATCCAACAAAATCTATCAGGAAAAAGAATCCCTGGATCCCACTACTTCAACTGCAAGTTTCCGAGTAGCCATGTCATGTGTGGAAACTTGTCATCCCATGGAATACTAGGATCCCACTGATCATACTACATCTCACCAAACATTAGTAACAAGAAAAATCATCATCATATGAAATGCTAGGAAGGATGAAAACATCATACCACCACATTGGAAAATCATCCTTTCCAATGCAACCATGAAACTTTGAGGGCCCCTCAATCAAGATATGCAACTCTCCATGGTAGGAACCAATCAATGAAAGACTGTGCACCAACAAATATGCCTCCAAAGAGTGAGTCCAAACCTAATCAATTCTTTCCACTCCAACAAGAAAGTTCTCATGTGCCCAATGCGCACAAGAATAAAAAATGTCATCATTGTAGCTCAAATGACAAGGTTGGAAGTCCCTTATCCAAACATGAGAAATTTAGGCATCACAAAAACTCCAAAAATGCCTCATCAACTGCTCACAAGTAAAATATGACGAATACAATGAAAAACCACAAGTGCAAGTAGAACAATTACCCTTAGGGGTATATATCTCCAATGAAGTAATCTCATGGCTCAACTCTTTGTCACTGGTTCCACTTAAGTGGAAATAACATGTGATGCATACCTCCACCAAGTGTTTAATCATCCAATCAGTGGATGAAAAAACACTCACCAAATCATGTCCAAGTAAGGATCTTGTGGCTTCTCCAAGTGCATATCTCCAATAGCTCACCAACTTCCTTTGGAAGCTTATTTGTTTAGTTGTCTTCCACCTACCATGTGCATAAATTTTTCTGCGAGGAGACTCCATGTGGAACATGTAATCTTCCACCCAATCCATGTGTGGATGAATGGTATCTAATGACATCAATATGTACCTATGTTGCTGATCACAAAACATATCAATGTCAGAGGCATTGACAATTTTACATAGAAAAAATTTACCTCCTGGAGTCTTCAACTTTGCAGTGCATGTATCCAGAGATGGACAAAACTCTCTGCTACTTGATTCCAAGGATATGAAATCAAGATCATGGCTCCTGGGAGGAATATGATATTTTTCCAAACCCCATGGATTGACCATCAAGCCATCCAGAATGACTGTCGAAGCCTCCTGCTCCTCTTGGGGTACTATCAAGAAAAATCCTTTCACCCAATTCTCATCTTCAAGTGATGTGACTGAAATAGAAGTGTGGGGTGAAAGAGAATGAATCAACTCTTTTCAACAATTATCCACCAAGCATGTGGATCTATGTATCTCGTCATCATGGGTTGATCCATCAAATGTGATACCATGTGTCTCCTCCAAAATTATGCATCTCTCATAATGAGGTAACTCATAATTTCTTTGAAACAAGGCAAGTTCTTGGTTACCTTGTTGCTTGATTTCAGCCCTCTTAAGCACATTCAAATAAGCATGCTCCTCATGTTCCACCATCACATGATATTCCTCCATAGAAATATGAAAATCATCAACCAAAAGGGAATAGCTGATTGGAACATAGGAGGGAATATGAGATCTTAGAAACTCTTGCTGAAGTTGCTCTACTTGCATCTGAGATTCCAAGAGAGTACTTTGAGTACTTCTCAAAGAATATTGGGTGGATTCCAACTCATATGAGATATTTTAAAGCTCTTATTCATTCCTCAATAATGCATCATGATACAATCCTAAAATATCAAACAAATAATCTCTGTCAGAAAAAAATTGTGAAAATTTACCTTTGATGTTTGTCATTGACTTCTGAATCTTCTCCATGTCTTCAATGGAAAGTGCATTTTCCATCGATGTATTTCTCCAACAATATTGTGACACTAAAGCATGAGTGACATGGATAATGTCAAGGGTATCCTTGATATTCAATGTATTCATCTTTAATGTCCCTTCAAGGAAGGATGGTTCAGGATAGTGAACATCCTCTTCTTCAATTTTCCTTGGATTAACTTCATGAAGCTTATGTGGTGATGGTGAAGTTGCTCCTTTCTCCTCATCAAGGGCTGAAAATTCATCATCTTCATGCTCAAAGTAAATTATATTCGCAACACCTTTATCAAATTAGGAAGGTTCATGAGATAGAACCTTCTTTTCTTCAAACTTCATTGGATCACCCTCATAAAATTCAAGTGGTGAAGGTGAAATTGATCCTTGGTTTGCTTCCACTATTGTAAGAACTCCATCATCATGATCAATGGTACTTTGGCTTGCATAAAAATCTTCAAATCTGATCTCTATGTCACCAACATAGAGATGTCTACAACCATCAGTAGGTACTCCAACAAAATTCGAACATCCACAAGTAGATTTTCCACATGTACTAGAGAAACCATGAGTAGTTTATCTTTCATCCATGTTCAGTGTCTTTGAATGATCATAAAAAATAAAAGTGGGGGTTTCATCATATGATTCACAACCCTCATTATGAACAATTGTGTACTGGGATTCCTCTTCAAGAACCATAGCTCTTTCTTCACTACCAATGGATCTAGGTAGTTCACTACTCCTCTCAATGATTGTGGATGGATGATTTGTACTTTCCTCTTGCTTCTCCACAAGAATAGATATATCTTTCCCCTTGTTTTCCTTCATATCAATACCTTTGGAGTCTCTCCTTAGACAAAACCCAAATAATCTCCCAAAGAAAACATGTGCAGATGGCTTCAATGAAGCTTCACCTTTGGTCCTATTTTCTTCTCTACAACTTAGTTCCTTTCTTGATGGCTTGTCAGTCTTCAAGGAATCCACATGTGTCATTGTTTTGAATTTAATTGGTAGAAAGAATCCCACTTCTTTGAACACATCATTTACCATCAATTCAATCTTCACCTTGTTAAAACTAGAGTAGGGATCTTGAAATAATCTCTGGATCTCATATGTGCAAAAATATTTGAAAGATGTGAGTTTTAAAATCTCATCACTCAATGCATAGTAAGTTGTGAGGTACTCAAAGGGCTCTTTTAAATTCACTTCCTCAACAAATACATACCTTGGATAATAAAAATATGCATTATACCATTGGTCACCATAGTAACCATCATCTCTTCTGAAACTACTCGAAAATATGCATGATGATTCCTCTTCTTTGACTGCAACTGGAACTAGCGTCATGGCTACAAATTTTATTCAACCGACGATACTTATTTCCACAGGGGTGCAGGAAAGTGCTCTGATACCACTTTAATATCCTGGATAAGATTTGATGGATATTATTTAAAAATAATTAATTACTTATAGCAGAATTGTTTGCAAACAGACTGATCAATGGCTCAATTTTATGACTTTAGGATTAGGAATTAGGTGAAATAAGGTTCTGCCAAATGTATGGGGTTGTGTGAAGCAGAAAAAAGGGCAGAAATAGGGCCAAATTCCAAGTCCTAAGCACAAAGCACTGGAGCCATTTAATTTTCAACAGTCAGCAAGAGCTTATGTCTACTTCGATGCTTTCTGGGCCTTCCAGCATATGCAAACTAAAATTAGAAGTGTACACCCGAATGAAACCAGTGGGAATATCAAGCATTAAAATCTGTAATATATGTTGGATCAGATTTTTAGGAAATTTTGGAGGCTACAAAGGTGTTTGGAAGCAAAATGATCAAGTGCGCTATGTAGGACTGCTCACCTAGTAGATTTCCAAACTCTCTCAAATTGACTCAAATGTCTCCAAATTCTTGGGATCATGGATTTTGGTTCTTAATTAATGTCTCAGGAACCTCAGACATCCATTATATCAGAAAATAGATGCATACATAAATTTTACTGGCCAAAATGGCAAAACTACTCATTAATTGTTGCAAAAAGAGCTAGTCTTCCATTTATTTGTCTCAAATGGCCTCAGAGGCTTACAACTTTTTGTTATGTAATAAATGAGGGTTTTGATACATCATATTAAATATAATTAGGTTGAAATAAGAGGTCTTGATCAGATAATTAAGATATTTTAACACTCAGACCTTTAGTTGATCTCCAAAGCTAGAAATTCTTACAATAGGAAGAGAATAAGCATAAGAAGAGAAGGGGGAGATAATTTTATGTACTGGATCTGATAAATGGATGATATCAGGGATTCTAGATGTAGATGAAGGTCGCACTAAAATTAATGAGCTGCTCAGGGGCCCATTCATCAACTGAAACTTCACACGTGCGCTCCTTAACATTGAAACCTTGGCTCCGGTGAGAATGGTTGTATCTTGGTCATCCATACACCTTTTTCAATAAGAAAAAAGGACCTTATTAGTGGAAACGACCCTATGGACGTAATGGAACATGCCTCACAAACCATAAGTTCTCATAAGTGCTGAATCCATAAGATCAATTTCGGCCCTTCCAGATTGTTCCCACTGAATGAAGGGAATGAGTAGAGATTTCGAATTGGATGCTTGAAGAAATTTGACCCCAACTTGATATAAGTATTTAATGGCTGCATATGAGTCTTCAATGGCTGCAAATCAGTCTTCAATACCTTCCAGAGAGGGCGGAGGAGAGTCTAGAACAAAAATGGCTAAGGGGAGAATCACCCAAATCAAGGTTGAAGCCCATCACTCAACAAGAGGAGCTATAGCTCTCACATTCAATTACAAAATGGTCAAAAAAATGTGAATTGGATTTGGAATCATTCTTTTATATAATTTTAGGGTGACTTGCTGAGCAAGTTGAATAACGTGGTGACCTGTGAGAACCCTTCCACATGGGCCACCTATGAGTGGATATACTTTCCTTGGTTTTTCCTTACAAGCTTTTATTTTCTTTAGAAACTGTGCCCCCATTTGTATCAATATGTTTCCTTCTTTGTTAGAGTTTCCTGCTTTATCCCACTTTCCTGCTTTAGCCTGATTTTCCTGCTTTATCCCGATTTTTCTGATTTTATCCCAATTTCCAGCTTTTAGCATGTTTTTGACCATTTTTAACAATTTCCATCCTCCTTGGCCAACGTGGCCTCTCTAATTCGCCCTCCTTAGCTTAGCTCATTATTTCTAATCCAAATATTAGTAATTAGAAATAAAATTACTCAAACCAACTAATTAATTATTCCAAAGTGCATATTCTGGAATTTAATTAATTAAATGCCTCCAAACCAAAATTAATCCCTTGGAATAATTTAATTATTTTCCTAGTACTATTGGAATCATTAATTAAATATTTTAATGCTTATGACGTAGTGACATAGACCTTGTCAAAATTTGGGGACATGACAATGTTGCAGTGTCCGGTCTGAGATGAATCAACTGGATCTTCCTCCAATCTGAACTGATGATCTTCCTCTTCTTCTTCTGTACTAAATGATTCTTCCCTGAGTTGTGGTATGCCAATGTAGTCATGTCCTTCGGTCACACTGGGATTCTCCTTTCTCCCCGTTGTATTCTTTTTCCTCTTACAATGCCCAAATCTAGTCCCACATCGCAGAAATCCGCACTCTTCATCTATTTCACTTTCTTCTCCCCTTAGCATTTCATCTCACTCTTCTTCCACATACTTCTCAGGCATTTCCCTAGTCAATACCCAGTTCCCAATGTGCAAAGCTACTTACTCTTCGGATTCCATTCTCATGATACCTTTTTCACAGAGTAACATCTTAATCCATAGGTACATATACTTCAAATATTTACCTCGCAGTCCTTTGAAAAATACTCTTCCAACTGTGGTATAAGATTTTAAAGTTTCTATAGAAAACTGAGTAATATAACCCGCATGTATACTATCAAGCCAATAATCAATAGCACGAGAAATTTTATTTTTATACCTTTAAGCATTCAAACTAGCTTAGGATTCCAAACCGTTGGATCACCTCCTTAGAAACATCTCTTCTATTCTGCCAACTTCGACAACCATTCTGTTAATAAAATAGGAAACTCACCAAAGAATATTTCATGTATATCTGAAAAAACATACCTTTCCAACCATTCCCGTGAATTGGGCCATGGATTTCTATTATGTTCTTTGGAAAAATCTAGTTGTTTGTTGTCTATCCACTCCAGGATCTCTTTTTTAGTTATACACCACATTTTCATGTCCCTTTCAATTGCAAAAATTGGTCTCGGTAATAGAACCATTTGTTGGATCTAATGTTCACTATGAAACAAAACAACAAATCCCAAGATACTGGCCCTTTCGACATCACTTGTGAACATGTGAAGTCTCACCCAGAGTACCTATGGGTATTGTAGGAACCACATTTCCACATCAATGAAGGGGAAAGAACTTTGTTCTACCGTCATACCCATTAATTGAGATTTGATAGAAATCGGTTAAACCACAGATCTAACATAGTGTATACATCAACTACGCAACACATTATAACAGGAAACATTCATGTTCTATTATCATATCATTGAGTATTTATCATTTAACAATATCATGTAAATCAAAGCAACAAGAACATACAAGAGCATTCACATACACTAGCATTCACATCCACAGGACACCAGATATTTTTACGTGGAAACCCAACCGGGAGAAAACCACGGAAATTATTTGTTTATTCATTGATCCCATTACATAAAGCATTTCATTTTCATATTCTTAGAGATTTGTGCACACAACCTGCAAACCTCAACCCTTTGAAAAACCATTTAGTTACACAAAATCAACAACAATACATGGAATCACTCAACTCTTCATCACTCTATCTTTCATCAACGTTTCATCCAAAACTATCAGCAACCTACTCTAACCGACCCGTTACATATATATAGTTATTGGCATAGCCCCCGTGGACCACTAAATGGACCGAAAATCCTAACTTACTCCCTAAGTTACTCTAACCACTTTCTTGGTTGACGTGATCAACCACTACCCTTTCCATCTTTTGCAGGCGATACGTTGGAGTATGTCCTTCTTTTGCGGGCATGCTTCCTTTTGACCACTTCGATGCGCTACCCCTTTTCATATCAACACAAATCTAGTTCAAATAATCTTACGGACAACATATATTTTTATGCTTAACAATTGAACATGTATAATTGACCTATCACTCAATTCTTAACTTTGTATTCCAAATTGGATAGATGGTTATACATTTCTTCATTTTCTTCATGAGTGATGGTTGAGCTTTTTGGAGGTTTAATTGGTGTAGAAATTTTTGTAGAACCCTTTTCCATGTGAGCCCAAAAACATATTTACCATAATTATTCTCTATTTCATCTTTATCATACCTTTTGAATTAACACACCTTATCATACACACCTTATCATATTCTATTTCCTCTACTTTATTAATTAACACACCTTATCATATTCTATTTCCTCTACTTTATTAATTAACACACCTTATCATACATAATATTCGCAAATAATTGACATGATAAGGGCCACTCTGTCATATAGTCAAGAAGATACCACTTTGTAATTATATTCATCCAAAAGGATTATCCTAACTGAGCATAATAACATGAAAATAATTCTTTGATAAGGAATTTAATGTTCATGCAGCGCATGCATATACAACTTATGCATTTTCCAACACCCTGTTGGACCCGCTGCGCAAATCTGACACTACTATGAAATAAAGTACATGGGTAAACCATTCATAAATAACCATGCTATTGAATCATTCACTTTAGGCAATAAATTTTAAAATTCAATAACAAATGCAACCAATCAATTTCCATATCTGCATATTCATACACCTTGGTCATAATCGATTAGTAAAAACACCCATGATCATCCAACTCAAGTTTTACTTGGATGCAACACAACGTCATAGAAATAAGTATCAACATGCATAATACACTCATGCATTAGCGCACTCTAAAGAATTTCTAATACACACCAAATGGCTATCAAGAATTCAAGCATTTAACCAATCATTGAAAATCAATTTCCATGTCCCCAACCCTACTACTAGCTGGAGACTTGAGGGAACACAGTGGTACGAGAAATACAAACAATGCACATAAAAATTAAGACTAGGCCAACATGCCCCAAATAGACAAATCAATCATCTTCCTTTTGAAATTAATGCAACTGCCAAACATCTAAAATGTGATCCCATAGGTTATGCAATCTGTGCATACCATTCCTGTCTAAGCTATCCAGCTATGAAGATAGATAAATACAATAAACACATGTTACCCAGCATGTCAAGGGATTGGCTACAGATAGATTCATGCCAACATTGCATTTCCCTTTCCCGGTTTCCTTCTGACAACATAACAATTAAGCACATCATTGTTTTCCAATTCTCAGGAATTCCTTCAAGGTCTATAACATCCCGAATTTTCATAAAAAATTAAAATTTTTGTTAATAGCAATAATAGCTTTATTTACGATAATTTATAATTGCGGAAAATAATAATTGCTGAATGTAACAAGGTTAACTAAACATCTATTTGTACTAAACACAAATAAATTTTTGATGAAACTAATGCGATAGTGACAACTTAATTACATTCGTAACAACTATCATTAAGATAGTCAAATGCATGATTAGATCAGACTTTTGATGCGACACTTTTCAATGCAATGATAAGTATGATTAATGTAATGATGAAATGCCAGGTTAAAAATGTGATCTGATACTTTTTCTTTGAGATGATACTGACAGTTTGCTTCTTTGTTGTCCAAGGGAGTCCTATGAGGAACCCTGAAGCTTACTTAGCTATAACGCTAAAACATTGGATCTGTTCTATGTGCAGACGACAGGTAAGAAGTTTTATGATTGCAATAAATTCCAATTCGTGTGAGTTCAAATTCATCGTTTGAAAATAAAAATAGAATAATTAAAGACTGTTGCATTTATAAAAGCATACAGGTACGATTCACATGCTTACACTTTTTCTTTCCATGATTCGTCTTGTATCTGAGTAAAATCAACCCAAGTTAGCTGTATGAATAAGCATCTGATTAGCAGCATCGTCACTGTAGTCGTCATTGTACTTAGCTGGTTCTGTCGTCGTCCTTGTACTAACTAATTCTGTCGTCGTCATTGTACTAGCTGTCTTGTTTTCACCATTTAGTTGGTAGTACCAAGATGGTACAGTGCCATTGTATCGCATGAATAAAGGTGGATAGGGGATTGGAGAAAATTATTACTCCCATTACCAAACTATATATTATAGCATGTATGTGCTTGTGAGTTTTATACAACACCATTGACTAACTATATAAGTTTTATGGTTCACAATCAATATAATTATTTAGGTCTTATGTAAGCAAAAGTAGTCTTTCCCAAAGACTAGACATTGGTAGCAATTAGATAATAAACAAATACAACAATAGGTTAACTATGTTGCAAAATAAGACTTGAACTATTTAACTATCATCCTATAACATGATATTTTCATGGTCTTATGAATATAGTGGGTGACTATATCGATTCTTGGTTTATTATCAACATAAATATAAAACAAAACTCATTGCAAATAAATGCAAACGTTAGACTTATAACTAAACTATATGAATAGTTTGCAAATTGTTACCAACCTTGTATTATGTCGAAATGATAACAATATCGTGTAAACATTATAATGAAAACTATGCATAACGTTACTATTACTATGATGAAATAAAAACTCGTTATGTTAACAAAGGAAATTAAAGAGTTTACTGTCACGTCGATCTTTACTAACAGGCATTGAATTTGATATTGGACAGGTTGATGGTTCATTAAATTGGCGCCGGTCTCGAGCTTGGTAGGGATCCCATATCCAACCTGCAATTAAAGTTTTAGTACCAAACCCTTGCCACAAGAGATTTTCCAACGGTCCACGTAGATGTGAACACCACTATGCTCGTCGATGTGTAAGAATAATGCGCCATGTGTTGGTTGTGCTTGCTCCACTGTATGCCATGGTGGCATTGTCAACTTGTAATGTAGGTCGGGCATTTAATGTTGACATTGTTTGTACCAAAGCTAAAATCATTGGCATTGTAGAGACCGTCGATGGTGATAAATTTGGGCCGGTGGATTTGTAACCCTACCATCATCGTTGTTTTGGTTTATGAACTTGGAAACGCAGCTTAATGTGCTATTGTTTCGGTTGGGAGTGGCCGACAGGCTGTTGAATTTTTGGTAAAAGGGTCTTGGGAGAGGTTTGACCTTGAGACCTCCAAAGGGGTTGAGTTTGCAGGGTTTCTCACTGTGATAAAGATGTAGTTTTACAAGATTTGATCTCTGGTTCGAGGGATTGCAGTTTTAGTCTATGTTTGAGAAAGAGTGAAAATAAAACACAGAGTTGCAAGAGGATGAAGCTTCCTGGTGTCGTCCGTGGCAACGTTCTTGTCAAGTTATGAAGGTAAGCATCCTTCTAATGAATAGGTGTTTCTTTTGTTGTACTTTGATTTTCGATTTAATGTAATAGGTATCTAACTTCAAACCTATCGTTTGTCAGTTACAGGGTTCTAAGGAAACGATTGAGTAATGTTTTGGCAAGGGTATCAGCGTGCCTCAACACCGGTAAGCCTCGGGTCTTCCATAACTCTCATAGTGCTCTTGGACGGTGGTTGAAGTAGTTCAAAGAATGAGTAACAGGCTTTGTCAAGGCTCGTCATTTCTCTGTCGATGTTGATAGTTGCAGAACTTTCGAATCACGCTTATTGTTCAATGACGTGACTTTCGTTTCGTTTAAATGGTTCTTGGTTTCTATATTTTGAAATTTTTATAATGCCGACTAGAGCTGTGACTCGTCGATGCTTGAGAAGAAATGGGTTCTTTCAAAAACTATTGAGTAATGGTTTTAAACCCTGTAATAATTTTTGTTTGTGAAAATGTGTTGAAAACCTCATTCTGAGAATCACGATTTCGATGGTTAAGTTTTGGAAATAGAGCCGTGGGCTCGTTCACTGTGTAATTGATACTTCTCTTCTCAGAATGAAATAGTATGCTGATATTTTGTGTAGATGTCTGTATTGTTTGACTTACTGCTGTAGGTTAATAATGTGGCTTCCAAAACTTCGACTAGGTTTTAAGAATTTCGTCAAGGTCGTGTAGTCTGTAGAAAAGTGTTGAATAAATTTCAAAATGCAAACTTAAATATTATCTGGAAACTTCACCCATAAGAGGCATCTATCGGGTCTGTAAAGAACAAATAAATTGCTGTAGATGGAAATCATCAGGCTACTAACTAGGGTGTGTGACGATTTTGAAGGTGGTAGCTGTATATAATATAATCATGAACTGATTGTCTTTTTGTCTTCAGATATGACAACAAGTCATAATCTCGTTGGTGTTTGATTAAATAGAGATCGAACTGTTGATAAATGAAATGTAAAAGGGTTTTGGCTTGAATCGAAATCTATGTAAAAGTAATATTTCTATTCTGAAAATAAAACAATTTATATCGTTTATAATTTTATAATGTAGATGTATGAGATATGAGGCGTTGACATAGTATAAAAATGTTTTACAGTACAGCTAGGAAATAATCTTGAAAACCCTAAATGAAAATCAATTTGTCGTTAAGCAAAAGAGAACTGTATTATGATTGTTATGTATGGTTTTATTAAGATAATTACATCCACTTATATTGCAACTCTGGTATAAGCTTGCAAAACATAATATGAGGTATAGAGAGATGAGATCTATCTGTTTCTTGTATGCATAAGAATGATAAGAATAATGCAATGCATTGTTTTTCATGAAACTCTGATAAACATGTATAATATATATTTATACATAACATTCTGTTATATTCAACTATAATGCAGAAAACTAAATAACCTATATAGATATACAGAGAAATAATAGTGTTTATATTTTATGAAACAATATAGTAATTATGATCTTCTAGATTTTATCAATCAATTTTATTACTGTTTAGTATAGAGTAGTATGATAAAACAAACTCAAATACTGTTCTATCTATTCGAATTATTGGCATTTGCCCATCCTCTAATCTACTTTAATTTGCATATCTCTACTAGAGTATGATGCTTCAAAACAACATGTGGAAAAATAGGGATATTGGTTTATCAATTCATCTTTAACATTAAACTTAAACATTCAGACTTAAACATTTCTAGAATTAGATTATTTTTTGAAAGCAGGAAAAACAGAAAATACTATTTAAACAGAACAAAATTATTTACTGAGAATAAGTTAGAAATTCTGTAGAACCTGAGAAAATATGTAGGGCAACAAACAGCCCAAGAAGACTGTTCCACCCAACCAATTCCTGAAAATAGTCAAGTACTGTCTTAGGACCCCCGAGCCTGTTCACTGAACCACCAGGAGGAAGAAACTCAGGAATGAGGACTTCTTCTTGCTGTAGCAATTCACTTCTGAATCTTCAATAGATAGCAATCAAATAGACTTGCACTAGCATTTCTGGTTCTTCTCAGCAATAATGCAGACTCAAGATTACAGTCACCAGTAACCTCCCTATTCGAATCTCTCTTGAAATCACCTGATTCACAAGAGGAAAATATTCTACAGAAATATTGATTAAGAGCTGCCTGCCCAATTCGAATTTGCCTTTATAGGTTGCCTAGGCCTTTTTAGATGTTACTAGGTCATTAAATGAGCTGCCTGCTCACTCCCTCCACCTGGGGGATAATGCCCTATTTTAGGGGTAGTTGTCCCATAACTAACAGTTAGTGGTGTGATGCAAATGCTGCCATGTGTCCCATACCTTCCAACAGCTTCCATTCCTCCTAGTGGGTCAGTGAACACTCATTCAACAGTCCTCTTGGGTGTTTGTCTCCTAATTAATTTATTTAAATAATAATTTTCAGTAATTACATTCATCCATGATCAAAACTGATCATAATTACAAAACTTTGTAATTTAAATTAACATAAAGTATTTTTGCAAATAAAATAATAATTCCCAGAAATTTGGGTAGGTGACAAGGTCGGTACATACACGATTCACCATATCACCAGTAAATAGTTCTGGTTTGACAACAACAACCAACATCCAACATAAAACAATTAATTGGTCCAAGAATACAATTACAAGAGCAACCCGAGGAGATTTACAAAAGTATTTACCATACACAATAATCAGATATCACAATGGAATTTAACCAAGGAGCAAGAAGGAAATGATCCCTCGCCATTAACAACCCAAGACAAGGGTCCACTAAAGACTTTATTCAGCAACCAAGTCTCATACAATTTAGGATTTAAGGATAAATCTTTTATAAGCCATACACACAACATCAAGCAACAAATTTTCTTACTTTGAGAAATCATCTTTCTAGTTATAGATAGTGCCATAGATTTACACTCTTGACAAGACAAACAATCTTACATTTGCAATTAAAATTCCATCATACAGTTACATGTACAAACATGAATTTTTCTTGATTTTAGTCTAGTTTCCATTTCGGATGACAACTCATTGGATACACATGACCTATGCGCCCTCCTTGTCCACCTATCCCATCCACTAATTACAAAAATTAAATATTATAAAAAATATTTACAATTTAACATAGCACACTAATCATAAGTCTAAAAATTAATCAATTGGGTAACTATTGCATCAAAATTGATCCCTTCACTTGTTAGGATTTGGCCATAACTTTGGGGTTTGGTTAAGTAGCAGAATATTCATGGAGTCGTCATGGAGGGGACGTTATAGTTTTTTTTATGTGTTCAAAATTTGTACACTGCCACACTAGGGAAATGTAAATTTTATATACAACATTACATGAAAAAACGTGTATACATAGAAATGAAATGAATTTGACATTAGAATTTGATTAAACTATCATGTGTTTCCTCCCCATATTCTAAACCCTCCCCATACCCACTTTGTAAAAATAATAATAATGGAACACGAGTTCAATAAAACAAAAAAAATATAATATTTAAAGATGTACTAATAGTTTTCAATTTTTCAATTGTCTCTAATTTTTCCAAGTCACTCTCATCATTATTAGTCTAGAAGAATATAATGTATTTTATTCGATGAATAAATAATTTCAATTATACATAAGATAAAAAAATAAACACATAAGTACTAACAATAATTATATTGGGGATGGGTTGCATATCTTCTACCTATCTTTCATATCCATTCCTTAAAGCATACTTTAATTATTCGTTACTGGGTTCATGACTATATTCATTAATTGCATGCAATAATATAAAACCATAGTTCATAATCACATATATTAAGCTAGTAAAATATCATAATAAATGAGATTATATTGATAAAACTTACAAATAATCCTATAATTGTGGACTTATCAACTTGACCCAAATAATGTGTAACTTTTCATTGCTTTGTATCAACTCATTCTTATATATAATAAAAGAAAATACGAATTAAAAATGTATCAAAATAAATAACTGCAAGCATATCAAAATCAACAACTACACGCATATATTATTTACTACATGTGTATATTTTTGTTGTGGTGTCTTAGGGTTCATTCCTTATACTTGCTTCTCTTCATAGGTCATATTAACCTCTTTGAAACCATTCATTTTTTTAAATATATATTTGTCAATATAAAATGGTCCTTTTTATATTCTTTTCCATATATGTGAAAAATTCTAATTGAAATGAATTTTGGATTATATGCATAATTCAAATCCTATATTTGTTAATTAGTTTTTTCCAAGAGAAGAAGAGATCAATAGGCCTTAATTTGATTTGAAGATACATGCTAATCAATGTGAAAAGTATATTTAAATACAATACTATAAACATGCAATTATCTCATCCTTGATGATGCGAGAGCATCCTTGGTGCAACCAACTATCCTACACATGTGTTGCACTAAAGTCAAGCGTGATGCACTAAAGTCAACCATAGATAGACATGGTGCATTAAAGTAAACCATGCCTAACTAATGGTCAACCATGGTTTAATATAGTTAACTTATTTTAAGGTCAACAATTCCTAACCAATGGTCAACCATGGTTTAAACTCAACTATGGATCAAAGTCAACATTGGATTGAAGTAAACAATGGATTGAAGTCAACCATGGATTGAAGTCAGTCTGGCTTAAAATTCAACTGTGGATTGAAGTGAACCATGGATTCAATACAACCTTGGATTGAAGCCGACACTAGATTAAATTCAACCTACCATAAAAGTCAACTATGGATTGAAGTCTACCTTGCTTAAAAGTACTCAACTATGGATTGAAGTCACTCTTGGATTGATGTCAACCTTGGATTGAAGCCGACCTTGCTTAAAAGTCAACTATGGATTGAACTCAACAATGGATTGAAGTCAACCTTAGATGCAAACCAACTATGGATTGAAGTCAACCTTACTGAAAAGTCAACTATGGCTTGAAGTCAACCATGGATTAAAGTCAACCTTTGATTGAAGTCACCCTTGCTTAAAAGTAAACTATGGATTGAAGTCAACCTTCCTTAAAAGTCAACTATGGATTGAAGTCAACCATGGTTCAAAGCAATTAACCACTTTTAAAAATGTGGTTTTAGATTGAAGTCAACTATGGTTCAAAGTGAACCATTGATTGAAGTCAACCATGGATTGAAATCATTAATGTTAAGATTATTAATGGATTGATGTCAACTTTGAATTGAAGTCAACTTTGGATTGAAGTCAACCATGGCCTGTTATTATCAATGGATTTAAGCCAACCATGGTTCAAAGTCAATCTTGTTTAAAAGTCAACAATGGTTTAAAGTCAACTATGGATTGAAGTCAACAATGGTTCAAAGTCAATCTTGTTGAAAAGTTAACTATGGATTGAAGTCAACCATTAAGTATTATTATCTATGAATTGAAGTCAACCATGGTTTAAAGCCAATCTTGCTTAAAAGTCAACTATGGTTCAAAGTTAATCAACCGCTTTAAAAAATGTAGTTGCAGTTTTTAATATGATCAAAGAATGGTGGCCATGTTCTCCTCGTTATGTCAACCATGGTCAACTTCAACCATGGGTAAAGAATGGTCAACCATGCTTCAAATTCTACCTTCTTTAACTTCAACTATGTATTAAAGCCAACCATGCTAAAAAATGGCATAAATAATTAAACTTATATCATTATTAATTATTTAATTTTTATTTATTATCTATTTATTTATATCATTTATTTTCTAATAATTTTTTCTATAATAATAATAATAATAATAAAATTACCATTCTTTTTTCTCATACATCAATAACCACATTTTAAAATTGTTTAAAAGTCCAATCAGTCTTGGAGATCAGCGCTTTTATAGCTCATAATAGATAGTAAGCTAAATTATTAAAAGGTAGAGTAGTTTGGATAGTTATACCAGATACTGTAGGGACCTTTTCAAGTTATTATCCCTGCCAAGGTAGGATATACTAACCGTTGGAGAGTCAAAATTTATTGACTTGCAATAATATGTTTTTTCACACATAAAGTATTCCAAAGTTTTGCAAAATTTATTATTAAACATAATTTTTTGAAAAATAAAAATAAATACTATAATTTTTGAAATACAAAATTCTAATTTTTCTAATTGGTGTAGGACACTCCTGATGGGACATAGATCCCTGCAGTAGTGTTTCTAATTGTCAGAAATTATAAATAAATATAATTATTTCATAAAACTAAATTCTCCCAAAATACCACGTGTACAGTGTATTGTTGCTTCATGTGAAAAGTTGTAAATTGGGAACATGGCAGTGGCGAGTTGAAATTTAATCTTCGTGTCGATGAAAAGCAATTTATGATTAGTAGACTTCCCACCCCCAAATATTATCCAACCGCCGATGTCGAGAAAAATTTGAAAGATTTAATCTACTAATTCATTAAATTTTGATTGGATGTTGCACTTCTGACTCTCTATACAGAAACCTTGGATGGAATTCTGAATTCTATAAAACTCTGGAACTTTGGCAATGCAGAATGCTTTAAAAGAGAAACAAAGTCACCATTTCCAGGCCTCATGAAATCAAGATCATATTTTACCAGGAAACCTGTGAAGTGAAGTAAATACTTTTGGTCAATGCCAGTGATGAAAACCTAAATTTACTCTAGTGGAAAATCCTTGTAGACCTCTATCCTACAACCGCCAAGCTCTGGAATGAAGTGTATCTTCAGCTACAGAACTTACGGACTCTACATTTACTTTTCTGGAGAGTGATTGGGCTCGTTTTAGTTAGAAAAATCAAAATCATTTTTCTTTTAGATACATACCAGTAAGAGAGCATCCATGGAGGAGAGTTTGATTCAGTAGATGCCATTGTCGGATGGAGGTATAGTTTCTCCTTGCTTCCATAACCATAGTAAATATCGTGATTAAAAGTAGATGCACCAAAAGAAACTTTAGCGGAGAAGCGGAAGTGGAAAAGTGAATAAAAGGTCTTGCCTCCATAGAGAGTATGTTAGGATATTCCTATACCCCATCCTAGTCCTACCAGCATTTTCATTCTTGCATGCATTTCTGCATGCAACATGCACTTTGCATGCATGCATGCAATTGCATGCATCCCAGTCATTAGTCCCAGCACCTAGCCTTAGTTAGCCAGCCATCGGGAGATTCTCTCAGATCAGTTTTAGCCCTCTTAGAGCTTAGTGCGCACTGCCTCCTTGATTTAAGGAAGCCACTCGTCCTCTCTCACCTACCACTCAGTTGCACTTCAGTTAATTGAGTTATCATCAGTTCTTTCCTTGATTTAAGGCTAGAATGACTCTCAACTGACTGTATCACTCCGATGGACCTCCAGTGAGATTGAACTACCCATTCTGACTCCAGTTAGCTCCTCATGCGCCCTCCACTGAGCCTCCTTCATTCAGTTAGTGCTAGTTACACTCAGTTACACCTACCACACTCAGTTAGACTCAGTTTGACTGATAGTTGACAGTTACTTGAGCATTGATGACTCCACTGATGATGATGAAGACTTCTAGTTATGCTCCGATGACACTCTAGTGATCTTTTGATCAATCCATGAAGGCTAATTCGAATTGCCACCTTGGAATTCGAATCCTCATGCATTGTACAACTTATTTGTCCATATTGTGATTAATGAATTAGAGTGTGTGATGTTATTCTGCTTCTATCTGAGTTCTATTGTATCATAATTATGTTGCTCCTTTACACTGTATTGACCACTTTTTTTCTATTTTCCTGCTTAATCTTAATCTTTCTTGTGGGGTATACATCAGCTCTTAGATCTGCTGTGAGGATTTTCACATGGTTTCAGAGCATGTTGAGAGTATTGTTTATCTCCATTCCTGATAATTTTTTGTAGGTTATTATCCAGATTTTGAGTGCAGCAGTTGAAGCAGTTTTTGCATTTTTGCAGCAGTAGCAGTTGCAGATATTTTCTATTGTTTTTGCAGGTCTTCAAACAGCTTCCATGTATTCATTAGGAATTACTCCTCTTTCTCCATTCAACTATGATGAATGGAAACCACAAATGATAGCACATTTGAAGAGACATGGTCTCTTTGATTATTGTTTTGAAAGAGAGTTCAAATCCTCTGAAGAAGAGTATGATTGGTTAAATGAAGGTGAAATAGCTTGTGCAGCTATTAGTTATGCTATGTCTCGATGCATGTTATATGACCTCCCTGATGTTGGATCTCCAAAAGAGTTATGGGCCCATCTGGATGAAATATTTGGCAAACAGAATGCAGGAATTGGTCCAAACCCTTTCGAGAGCAAGCAAAGTGTTGCATTTTCCCTCCTTGATGATCTCATTGATCATGAATCAATATCAAACATATCTCACATTGAAGTTAGCCACAAAGAAGAAGAACTTGCATATTCTACACTCATGCTCCAAATTTCTTCTATTTCGAATTTCGTGCCAACTCACACTCTAGAAATTGCAGAAGGTCCTAAATCCTCTCTTGCACCAGAGTTTGTTTGTTTGCATCATGATCTATTGAATGTTTTGGACGTAAAATCAGCCATTGGAGGTAATGCCTTTTCTCTCCTTGATCACTCACCTCTTATGTACTACTATATGATCATTATTTCATGCTTTCAGAAGGTTATTGAAGATAATGGCCATTGCCATTCACTTGGGATAATTTCTCATGCATTTACTAGTTTAGATCTCACCTCTAATGGTTCAAAGGAGATCTTAAGCAACCATGATTCAAGTCTTGGATCTGATTTGGATTCCAAGCAATCACTGATATTTGATGGTTCTTTTGGGCATAATCTCACCCATGATGGCCATTGCCATTCGCTTGGGATAATTTCTCATGCATTCAATGGTTTAGATCTCACCTCAAATGGTTCAAAGGGGATCTTAAGAAACCATTCTTCAAGTATTGGATCTGATTTGGATTCAAAGCATTTACTATCATGTCATGGTTCTTTTGGGAATAATCTCACCTATGATGGTTCGAAGGAGAAGACAAAAGACTATATGCACATTCATAGATTTGATTCTACCTCAGCTGATTCGAATCACAGGTTCAAGGATCATCCTCATACTTTTGGATTTGTTCTCATCACATTCGATCTGAAGAGCAAGTACAAGCACATGCTTTCTGAGCATGATCCACTTCTTCACAAGAAGAAGATACCTCCAGACATATGACCAAGCATCACACCTGCTTGAGTTTGGAGCATTTATTTTTGTGTGTGCCTTATAGTCTATTTTGAGGGGGGGTATTTTTCCCATGAGGTTTTCCCCATTTCCTCGGTTTATTGACTGTTATTATTCATTGTATTGGGTGACCTTTGGTCTCAGTTACCAGGGCCCGAGATGGATTAAGGGGGGGTGTTAGGATATTCCTATACTCCATCCTAGTCCTACCAACATTTTCATTATTTTCATTTTATGTCTTGCATGCATTTCTGCATGCAGCATGCATTCTGCATGCATGCATCCCAGTCATCAGTCCCAACACCTAGCCTCAGTTAGCCATCCCTCAGGAGCTTCTCTCAGATTATTTTTAGCCCTCCTAGAGCTTAGTGCGCCCTTCCTCCTTGATTTAAGGAAGCCACTCGTCCTCTCTCACCTACCACTTAGTTGCACTTCAGTTAATTGAGTTATCATCAGTTCTTTCCTTGATTTAAGGCTACACTGACTCTCAACTGACTGTATCACTCCGATGGACCTCCAGTGAGACTGAACTGCCCATTCTGACTCCAATTAGCTCCTCATGTGCCCTCCATTGAGCCTCCTTCATTCAGTTAGTGCTAGTTACACTCAGTTACACCTACCACACTCAGTTAGACTTAGCTTGACTGATAGTTGACAGTTACTTGAGCATTGATGACTCCACTGATGATGATGAAGACTTCTAGTTGTGCTCCGATGACACTCCAATGATCTTTTGATCACTCCATGAAGGCTATTTCAAATTTCCACCTTGGCATTCGAATCCTCATGTATTGTACTACTTATTTGTCCATATTGTGATTAATGAATTAGAATGTGTGATGTTATTCTGCTTCTATCCGAGTTCTACTGTATCATAATTATGTTTCTCCTTTACACTGTATTGACCACTCTTCTTCTATTTTCCTGCTTAATCTTAATCTTTCTTGTGAGGTATACATCAGCTCTTAGATCTGCTGTGAGGATTTTTACAGAGTATTTCTTTCCTTCTAGTTTAATTTGATTGTAGCATCCATTACGCTTGGCTTTGACTTCATAAATCGAGCAACTGGATTGATTGGTTCTGAAGCAGGAAAGGAGGTTGGATAATATGCCCCTAGGAGTTGTGAGTTGCGGTTGATATAATAGTATGCTCTACTCGATGGTTCCCCTACGATACTTATGACAGGTAATGCACTTGGATTGATTAGTTATGCTTCCTTCGCTGCTATTGCTTGCTTTGGTGGTGCTGCTTAGCAAAATGTTTTAATTTCAGATCTTTGAACTCTAAGCTTTGTCACCTATGCCAACCCTATGCTCTTCTAACTCAAAGCACCCATTTACAATTAGCTTCCAAAGCTCTACACACTGTGCCAACCCATGTATAGAAGCATCGATGCTAGTTTCCGTGAACTTGGACCACAGATAGGTTCAAAGGTATGAGAATCAACTTACATGTGTAGTTGAATTCCGGTATCAAGGTGCAATTGAGGAATATGTGCTGGAGTTTGCGTTCTAATGTCATAAATCTTTGATGAAGGCACTATAATTTTTTAAGAAAGGACCGCGCAGAAGACCGATTGAGGAAATACCAATGTGGACTAATATGTTGATGGTGGAGTGACGGAGCTGGTGCAAATTAGGAATCAAAATTATTATTATCCATACATGTGCAAGTAAACATAATAATGATCATGGATCCCCGGACTAATTGGTTCTCAGATTGTAACCAAAACTTGTTATGTTCCAGTGGCTTCCAAAACTTGGTGTTCGGGCTTAGCTTCCAAAACTTGTGGTTTGGTCGCGGCGCTAGTTATGCAAGTCCATCTGTGGGGTCAAAAGGAAATGACTCCAAAGAGATTTCGGTGTAAGGAAACTGACTAAAGGAAAATTGAAGGGATGGGTCATAATGACAAGCGGGCAGTATAGAGGAAAACATTGAAGGGGCAGGTCATAGGTCATAAAGAGAGAAAATGAAAACAGTGAAGAGACCACCACTTCATATGGCACCATGTTAAAAGCTGTCACCCAATGGAGAAGAATAACTTGGTCAGGGCCTTTGACTACCTTTAATATGCCATTCATATCCCATTAAACGTGTATTTTTTTGAAAAGGTGTATTTACTAATAATACCCATTTTATCTCAATGCTATTCTCGAAGACAATGTACCTAAAATGTGTATGTTATCTCAATGCTATTCCAAATTGGCTAAGTTTTAAGCCTTACAGCTCGGGCTTTGGTTGGAAAACTTTGTTATACTGATTTCTATCGGTCGGATCTCATATCCTGGGTAAATACTCACTGGAAACCCTTGCTCACTTATGCGCCGAGGATTCAAATGTTGGTAAACAACTGGGTTGTTTTCCACTTCCTGGACGAGGGACATGCTTCCATGATCTTAGACCGCATATGGGTTATTGACCGGGGATCCCTATGCTTAAAGAGGTGGCATATGGATTTTAATCTAGTCATGGAACAACTACAAACAAACCACTTATGGGTTCTGCTCAAAGGTTTCCCTCTGGCATTGTGGGCTTGTGATGTTTTTGTCAATCTGGAAAACCATATTGGCACTTTTGTTTTCTTCGATGATAAGTCTCTCTATCACGAGGATAAGAGATGTGCTTGGATATTAGTAGAACTGGATGTTTCATCATCGGGTCTCCTATAGAGTGTTCTGATTCGATGGGGTGACGGGGTCATCTTTCAGGAACTAGACTATTGGCAGACTCCTTTTAGATGCTTTAATTGTAGAAAACCTGGTCACCTGCGGAAGGAATGTGGCCATGTAAAGAACTCCCAGAATACTGGCACGACTACTAATGTTGCAGCACAGCGATCGGACTTAGGGATGGATGAGGTACATCAGGCTGAAGTTCCTCTGGAACAGTCGACTTTCTCCGGTAAGTTTAAATCCCCTTTTCCTGCTATTTATAACTCCTTCTCTTTGGATGAGTTAAATAGGTTGGAAGGGTGGGGGAAGGATTATATGCTCTCGGCTACATTTCCTGCCTTTGTGTCTCCGCTACCAACTATGGACCTGGACCTGCCGGGGAAAACTACTGTTGAGGATTGTTCTTTTGATGAACCAACTTTGTTGCCTCCTCTATCTGATTCACAGCTCCTACGTGCTGAATCGTCCATTTTACAATATCCCTCTCCATCCCCCCAGATTGTTTTTTCTGTTTATGGACCTGTATGTGGGAGTCAGGGTCTATTTTCGACACCTATTCTGGTCTTCTGTGAGGGTATTTTGGTTTCCAAGTCTGAGTTTCCCCCTCTCCCAAATGTGACCATTAGGAAAAAAGATGGGGGGAGACGTCGGAAGGAGATGGCTCGGGCTACTTGTGGGGGTTTGGTGAGTACTCTATTTTCGGTTGATGACTCATAATTTACAGTCTTGTGATGATACAAACTCTGTGTCTCCTTCATTTTCCAGGCCACTTAGAGCAGTGGGGGCCAACCCGGGGTTTACTTAATGCTTTTTTTGACCTTGAACATTCGTGGGGTTGGAGGCGCACCCAAACACAACGCCTTCCGTTGTCTACTTGCTGTTACTAGAGAGGACCTTATTCTTCTACAAGAAACTCTTTGTGACCAAAGAACGTGATTTCATATCTTCCTTTTTTCCCTCCTGGAATGTGTGTACTGTTGGGGCTGTTGGGAGATCAGGTGGGCTTCTCTCTGCTTGGAACCCCACTCTTTTTATGCTTAAACCCTTCATCTTGGGAGGGGGCATCTGACTCTCTGGTAGGAGTAGGTTTATAAATGGCACTATTAATGTCTACAACTGTTACAGCCCTCAGGTGGAGAAAAAAATCTATTGGGGGGCCTCGCTGATTCTGGATTATTGGGTCTTACAGACCTGATTATAGCGGGGGATTTGAATCTTACTTTGGGTACTCGGGATTCTTGGGGTATTCAGGCACAACCTCAACTAAATTCCTGGTTTTGTAACCTCTTTGATACTTATGGTCTCACTGCTATTCGGCCTTGTCCTAAGGTGCCCACTTGGAGAAATGGGAGAAGGGGTGCTGCGGATGTAGCAAAATGACTGGACCATTTTTGGTTCATGAGGAACTTCTTGGTACTTTTACGCATTACTCATCTTGGGTGGAGTCTACTCATATCTCAGATCACTCACCTGTTCTGCTACGGTTTGGTAGGGATGAATTTCCTACAAACTTCCTGTTCAAATACTGTCATTTGTGGCCTCTTGATGCCCTTTTCATTGGATTGGTTCGGCATTTATGGGGTTTTGTTTTGAGGGACTCGGATACACCGGCTATGACTAGACTTCCAGGATTTCTACGTCTTCTTAAATCAAAGGTGGCACCATGGATCCAGGAAAAGAAGGCATTTTTGAGTTTGTATTTGAGGGTTGTAGAATCAACTATCACTTCATTGATGTCTCTTCCATTTGTGGAGACTAATGATCCTTTAATTATGATTGAGATTTGTGCATTGGAAAAGAAAAAGGATTCCCTTGTTTCTACGGAGGAGGCTATGTGGCATCTGAAAAGCCGGACACTTTGGTTATCTAGTGGGGATCAAAACACTAAATACTTTCATGCATTTGTTGATGGCCGGAAAAAAAAATAAGGCCATCTGGGGTATTTCAAATTCATTGGGAAACTTTATATCAGATGTTCCTGGGATTGCTGACGAGGTTGTTCGTTATTTCTCTGATATTTATATAAAACTTGGTACAAATCATTTGACAGAGCAGTTGAAGATTCTACAGGTTATGCCTCGTATGTTCTCGGATTTGGATTGTGCTGAGATCTATGCTCTGATTACCATCCAAGAAGATTGAGAATATTTTGAAGGACATGGAAAAACATAAGAGTTTAGGGCCTGATGGCTGGACATGTGAATTTTTCATACAATTCTTTGATATTCTGGGCCCGGAATTAGTTCGACTAGTGGAAGAGGCTCGGGCTTCTGGCAAAGTTACTGGTGATGTGAATGCAACTTTCAATACTTTGATCCCAAAGATTTCAAATCCTTTATCTTTCCGGGATTTCCACCCCATATCACTTTGCAATTTGATATATAAATTAATATAAAAAACCATTGCACAAAGGATAAAGGGGGGCTTATCTGGTGGTATTTCTGTTGAACAGTTTGGGTTTTTAAACAAAATATTGATCTTTGATACAGTGGGGATGGCACAGGAGGTGTTGCACACGGTTAAGATCAAGAAGATGGATGCTTTGGCCTTAAAGTTAGACCTGATAAAGACATATGACCTTGTTGATTGGTCTTTTCTAAAATTACTCCTTTTAAATGCTGGCATGGATTTCTGGATCACTCAGTGGATTATGGGTTGCATTAAGTCTAGAAATGTTTCCATTCTTGTTAATGGTTGTCCTACTACTTTCTTTTAGGATACTTGGGGACTCCGCCAGGGATGTCCATTATCCCCTCTCTTGTTTATTCTTGTCATTGATGGCCTCAGTAGACTCATTCATCGGGCTATAGATGAGGGTTTGATCATAGGTATTCAAGTCTCTCCACATCTGATCATAACACACTTGTTATTTGTCGATGATATCCTCATCTTTGGGCTTGGCAAAGAACAGGAGTGGCTACACTTCAAATACATTTTGGACACCTTCTACATGGCAGCTGGGATGCAGATCAGCTATGCGAAATCATGTATTTATGCTTTAAATTTGCATGATGATTTAAGACATACTTTGAACAATGCTTTTCCTCTAGATATCCATGATCTTTGTCAGGGTTTGACATATCTGGGTTATTTTTTGAAACCAAATTCTTATTTGGTAAGTGACTGGCCGTGGATTGTTCAAAAGGTGGAGAGCTGGATTCTTTGCTCGAAAAATAGGAAGCTATCTCTGGGTGGTAGACTGGTACTTCTAAACTCTGTATTGGAAAATATGCCAATTTATTGGTTTAGTCTTGCCCATGTTCCTATGTCCATTTTGCACATGATTCAGAAAATTTTATTCAATTTTCTATGGAAGGGACAATCTCTATATCAGGGCTTCCATTTAGCATCGTGGGAGATCATATCCATACCTAAGACTGATGGAGGTTGGGGTATTCGAAATATGTATTGGGTCCATAAGGCATTACACCTGAAGTCACTTTGGCGTGGTTTGACTGATGGGGGATTGTGGGGTTTAATGATTAGGGACAAATAGATTAACCCTAAATCGATTACTGGTTGGTTGCATATTGGAAATTTTCTGAAAAGAAACTCATCGGTCATCTGGGATGGATTGGTGGCCATGCTTCCATATCTTAAACGTTGGATTTTCTGGCACATTGGCAACGGATATCAGATTCGTATTGGTAGGGATAAAATACTTGGGCATCCGTGCTCTTGTATATCGATGGATACTTGTTTTGCAGTTAGAAGTATGGGGATATAGTTCTTAAATCAGATTAGAAAGACATAATCGGGTACAATAAGTGGGGGAGATTGGCTGTGTGCATCAGATTTGTGCCTTGGTGGAGATGTGGAAACCGACTGGGATAAATTTTTTACTGGTTTGAGGCATGCTGGAATCAGTCTTACAAACAAGCTGTATTCCCTCTACTGGGATTACGGGAATGGGGATGGCTCTGTTAGTGCTGCACAGGCATATAGTGTGATGGCATCCTAGGCTGTGATATTGTCAAAAGACTGGTGGCATTCTTTGATTTGGCGTTGGGAGATCCCTGGTAAGTTAAAACTATTTCTGTGGCTTTCATTAAATTACAAGATTTACACTAGGGATAAATATAGACTTCATGGGGGATATGGGCCTACAGTATGTTATCTGTGTTTTAGTGCAGAGAAGACCTGCGATCATCTCTTTGCATTATGTTCATATACCCTCCAGTTATGGGAGGAGGTATCGTTGGTATTTGGTCGACAGGGACCGTGGCGTGGGAACACTCTATCAGAATGTTTGAAATGTTGGTGCAGTATTTATAAATCAGCAATGTAATTTCCTGTCAGTTTTATATGGGGAGTCTAGAGACTTCACAATTCTATCCTCTTTGATCATAAGACATACTTTTTTACAAATTTGGTGGAATTCACAAAATGTTTTATGTTTGGAATGGTGTGGAAGACTACTCCCTTGAAGGGTGGATTACTAAATGCTCCTGTGATTGGAACGACTAATATTGTAGGATTCTTCGATGGGGCAACACAGTTGGGGCGATGTGGTGCTGGATGCTACATTAAACTGGATAGGGATCAGTGGGTGGAACTACATTTTGGTTGTGGAATGGGGAATAATACTAGATCCAAGCTTATTGCATTGTGGGGCGTTCTCTTACTGGCACATTCCCTGGGGATCAAAAGAATAGAAATGTTTGAGGATTCCAGTGCTATCATAGATTGGGCATTAACGAAACACAGGTTAGAGGTTCCTTCCCTCTCAGCATGGAAAACAAAGATTATTACTCTTATATCAAGTTTTACATCTACATCTTTTTGTCAGGTGAGCAGGGTTTTCAATCAATTGGCAGATCAACTCTCAATGAAGGGTCTTGTGTTGGATGCGTGCAGTGCTATTATTCAGCAATACTATCGTGATCATTTTGTGGAGGAGAAGCTGTTTACAATTTATTGAATGATGTTATCTTTTATGTTTTAGTTTTTAGTTTTACTATTTGTTTATAAGACAAAGTCAATCGACATTGGAGCTTTAGTGAATTATTATTTGAGAAATCTGATATGATTTGGGCTCATGTATATGGGTAGTTACCAATGTTGTTAGGATTATTGGTATCAGCTTCAGTATAGTTTATTTTATTGTAGCTTGTTTTTCTTTTTTGGAGAAAGTTCTGGAATTCACTTCTTATATGGTATGTTGGCCAGCAATAGGTAATTGCTTGAGGATCCAGTTTATGAATGTTATTGTCTTTATGACAAGAGACAAATGTGTAGTTTCTTTGATTCACGAATGAATAGCAAGAGACTCTTTTTTCTTTTGGAAAAAAAAACCTAAAATGTGTATTAGATGGCCTTGTATCACAAAATTCAAAATGTTTAGATGTAACTTTGGTAGCATGGTCGGGAAATCGTGTATTTCTTTCTACCCATGTTTGAGTCACTCGAGTGGTTTCTTAACATGTTTCAATGTAATCGTCTTTATCTTGATTTCCTTGGAAATAGTAGGTGGGTATATATCTTTTAATGAAAATATACAAAATATTTAGATAGTATTGAGTTATTATCTAAATAAATAATAATAATTATGACTTAAAGCTATAGCTATAGAATAAAGGAATAATTCTATTTTTAATCCAATTTTTATTATTATATATCAAATTATGACTTAAAGCTATAGAATAAAGGAATAATTCTATTTTTAATCCAATTTTTATTATTACATATCAAAGGTAAAATGCTATCTCTTGTGAAATTCTTGGCCTCTTATCTAATTTTCATTAAACTTCCCTTTTTTTATTAAAAACGTGGGTCTCTTACTTAGTCTTAGGAATATAACTTATATCATTAGTTAAATCCTATAACTATTCAAAGAATATATGGAATCTTATTTAAGTTTAATTTTCCTTATCTAAAATTTATTACTTTATTTGACATTTGATTAAAAAAAAAAAACTAATTAAATTTGGGATACCCGACAAGTTATTTAGTGGAGAAGGTTTATGATTTAGAGATGATAGGGGTTACAAGTTATATAGTTTAGGATAGGTTAAGGATTTTGTGGGTTAGGTGTGGGTTTAGTGGTTTGAATATATATGTGTGTTAGGTTTTAAGAGTAAAAATAGTTATAGGGGTTTTGTTTGATTAGTGTTAAGGTTTTGGAGTTATATAACTAATTATTTTTAAGAACGCCAAGTGGTTGATGGTACAATGTAATTCAATGTCACCAAAGTCTCATGATTTGGCCTTTTTACATCTGACACATCAATATTTTATGAAAGCTTATTTATTGTCGGGGCTTCTTTTCATAAGTGGATCTTTCCCCGATAGCTCTCCTTCACTACTCCATCGGGTTCTCCCCACTACAACTAAGAGACATCCTTTGATAGCTATCATATATGTCCTTGATAATGTATGAATCCATAACAAGTGTCAATTTAGTGGATTTCTCGGTGAGGCAAAGGAGAATATTTGGGGCACTATTGAATAGTGCTCTGACGACAGTAAAGGATTCATGGAAATTAAAGCACCTCTTTGAAATATTTTTAACAATTTGTCACTTGAAATTTCATGCGGATGTGCATGCAATGGATATGCTTCATGATCAATAATAGACTCATGTCAGAGGTGATCCTCAAGCCACAATCTAATACACACATCATGAAAATTGTGCCCGCAATTAGGAAGATGTTGGCCTTTCTCATCCTCCACGAATGCATGTAGACACATTGTGCACACTAGACCATCTTTGAAATTTTGTGATTGATAAACAAAACAGGGCAGGTTCTCTAATATCATAGGATCCAATTCCACATTTTGCATCATGGGAGCAAATGTTTCTCATCTCCATAGTCACTGTGGTAGTAGTAGTACTAGTCCACTAGATAGCGATCGATCTGGCATAAGATATTAGTAAACCAATGAGCCCATACCCTACAAAAAAATTATAATGCCCTCCATGATGATTTTTTTCTTCATGACATCATGTCTTCGCTTTTCATGATCATCTTGATCCTCTATGTATCTGGTAATAAATTGATAGAGAAACTATCTATCTAATGGCTCTGGTGTGGGAGAAGGCACAAACCTCTAGCCATAGGCCATACTGCAACTTGAAATACACACAGATTGACATATTACATGGTATTCGAGCCTTCAATTTCTCCACGCAGGTAGCGCCTTTAATGCCTTTATGAATCAAGAAATGGTTTCAAGATTATGAATTCTGAAGAGTAGAATCTGGGCCACTCCTTTGTCTAATGCACTCAATCGTTTGACAAACGAACATAATGCCAACCCATTTTTTTCAAATTGATGATGCGGGTGATGGTGAGAATGTGAGCCCAAGGCTCTTATAATCGAGTTCGATCCCTATCCCAAGTCATACACTCTACTTAAACCAATTTTAACACACGGACTAGGAAAGGTTGATGTAACTATCCAATTTGTGGAATATTGGCAAAGCTTGATCATCTATATATGGGTGCCAGAGGAAAAAGATCGTTCAAGCTATTCTTTCCTATATTTTGGAGAAGTCAATCTTATGCAACCGATTGTGATCCACTTCTCATGTTTAACTCTTGATAGACTTTCTGACCTCTCAAGTACAACTTGCACAGTGCATGTCGACCTTGAAAACAACAAGCTCAGGTTTAAGGTTCAGGCTCAAGTTGCTTCTCGTCACCTAAATCTTTTCATCAGCACCATTTTCCTCCTTCACCGATAAACATTGACATCAAGAAAATATGATATGATACATATATAAGAAAAATATTGAACCAAAACCAATATCAATCTAATAGTTTCTATTTGCAGTTCACAGAGCTTGTATGTCCAAAGTCAACAACCAACGTAGCCAAAAAAACAAAAAAGGTCGACGTCTTTAATGCAGCAACTTGCTTATCATCTTTCCCTGTGGCAACTTGCTTATCGTTGAAGCCTTGTTTCATAAGTTACGAATCGTAGGCATATAGCTTAATGTTGTCGGAGGCTTATTTCATTTCATAATATCTCAATCGTCGATGTCACATGGAGCCTTATTCCATAATGCCCCGATTGCCGATGCTGCATGGAGTCTTATGCATTACATGGTGGGACCATCGGCATTTGTTTCCTAATCTTCTTAATATTATTTTAATTTGAAAATCTCTTTTTAATACTTTTATATTTATATTTTAATACCTTTTATATTTATATTTTGAGTACTTTTTAATAATCAAATTTTCATTCTAATCTTAATATTATTTATAGTTAACCTGTACACAAATTGAAAAGTAGATACTTTTTTATTACTTTTATATATATATATATATATATATATATATATTTTTAATATTTTGATAATCTTTTACCGGCACGATTAATATTAGTTTCATCGGACCCATGATTATCTTTTATTGCTCCAACATCCTTTTGGCAGGGATATACTACAACAACGCAGCTTTTTCTTGTTTTGATAGAGGCTATATATAATAGAGGTTTATCCTTTCTATCAAATAATAGAGGGCTCACGAAATGTGAGCTTTAGCCTTTATATCAACCACTACTTTAAAAAATCTATTTGTGCTAATATTGCTTATAATTTTGGGAAGATTTTAACCAACTTGGCGTTGAGCTTAACTTGGACAATGGAGACATTCGGTATAAAATCTTGAGCCCTCAAGTGAATAACTGATACGCCATCGGAGCTCCAGGCTTAGGAGGTTGAAAAGCAAATTACATTCCATTCTTTACGGAATCCATAAGTAAATACTGGACTTTTCATCGTAGATTCTACCGAGAAGTAAGCAATTCGTTAGATTTAATCTCTGTTTATGTTCTATTGTGTTCATTTCTAATATATATTTTTTAGAATCTAGTCGAATTACAGTTGAATTCAATGTTTGTTTATATTTTTCCGAAGCTGATAAATTTTGATTTATATTGTTGTTTTTGTATTTTTAGACTGAAAACAACTTAAAGCCAATTATTTCCAAATTTTGAAGGTTGATTTCGGTTAAATTCAAGCTCACATTTTCTTTCGCAACTGAAGAATCTTGAAATTTTCACGGAATAGAGATTTTTTTTCCCCGAAGTATCGAAGAACGGTATATGTTGTGAAATAAATAGCTGATTTTTTTTAATGTTTTCTATATACGGCAATTAAAGTAAGAGATCCATAGAGCTATTTCGAATTCGCATGGAAAAAAACTAAGAATAGAGGCGAAGGCTGTTAAACATTTAATAAAACTACAGAAATCTTTAATCTGAGGTAAAGCTTTCAAGACCAAGAAAGAAACCTACGCCAGTGACTAAAAATTCAAATTCTAGGTAAAGATCTTGAAGAAATGAAAAGAAACTCTTAAATGTAAATCGCGACTAATTTTGTTAAATAGGCAAAATTGAGCCGTTGATTTTGGAAGGTAAAGGTCATTCGAGATCAAGAAATAAACCTATGCTTGTGACTAAAGATTCAAATTTGAGGTAAAGATCGTGGAGAATTGAAAAGAAACCCTTAAATATCACTGGAAATCGTGAATCACTCTGTTAAATGGGCACAGCATCATGCGGTTGATATTGAAAGCAATGTCATCGTGTCATTGTTAGCCGGCTTTGCAAGCACATTGCATTTAAAATATGTTCAAATCCAGTGAAAAATAAGTACAAACTGATGTAGAGAAACTTTAAAACAGTGAATTGATGTAGGGAAATAATTAATGAGGAAAATGACAATGAATTGAGATTAAAAACCTTTAAAACATGACTAAAGATTTAAGGCTCTAATCTGATGTCGATTTTATGGAAAATCAAGAATAATGTGAACTATTCTGTCGATGTCGAACGGAAACGTTTAATCCAATAGTGATGTTTTTGTTAGTTTTGTACCTTGGACGAGTTCCCCTAGTGATGTTAGCCTAAGTCACTAAGAAAGGGGTGATGGGACCCTCACATTAATTACATTAATGAGACTTTATGTTTTAAAGTCACTTTTGTCCAAAGTCATAAAGTGGGTGAGTAATAATTAATTAAGTGAATTAATTAATGTGATTTTACTCACATCTAATATTAGCCCTTGATTTGATTTAATCCTCAACCATTGGATTAAGATTCCCTTTTAGGGATTGGACAAAAAGGGAGGGAGGCAGAATACCTAAATCATTATTGATGTGAATGAGGAGCAGAGAGAGAAGTCGAAGAGGAGAAGCTAGGGCACCAGCGAAATTCGAGTTGGTCATTCAACTGGCATGAGTTTCAGGCACGAGTTCCCAGGCACGGTTTCAGTATCATCACTGGCTCAGGTTTCGAGGCATATGCATTGCCATTTATTATCAGCATTGATTACAGTCTGCAGCAGCAAATCTTCAGCAATAAACCCGTGAATCTTCCAGTACAGATGTACTCCATTAGCACGCAGTTCGAGGAGTGAATCCTGGGCTAACTGTCACGTGATTCTAGGTTACAATCTGCACGGTATTGTTAAAGGTTGACTGGTACTGTGGTATGTACAGCAGTCATCTCCTTCATGGTTTAGAGGATTGGTCCCTGCACAAATTTGGGTGACAGCAGTAATAGCATATTCTGGGTTTTATGCACAAAGGCAGAAGAAGGTACAACAAGTATCAATGTCATTAATAGCACAGAAATTGAGATAGTTTCTGCTCTATTTTTTAGTGTGGTTTGGCACCAAAATTCGAGGAGGATACAGCACCATAAATTGCACAGAAACCGAGAAGGATCTGCACTCATTTCCAGGCAGCAGTTGGGCACTGAAATCGAGGCAGACTGGGGTGCAGTTAATGGAGATAAGTTGTATTTGTTTTTTGTACTGCTGTAGCATTACCTTGCTGATAAAATAATAAATCTCTCTCTCACTCAACTGGTTTTCCCCGTGGGGGTTTTTCCAGGGCTCGATTTGGCCAAAAATTACTGAGTCATTTTTCATGTGTGTGAATGTTATTAAATTGCTTGCATCATGTTAAATGCTTTTAAACTGTGTGTTTACTGTTCAAGTAATTTTGCATTAAGTAACCTACAGCCAATGCAAAACAGGCTGTAGGTGAAAACCACCTTAAACTGACATAAACCAGCAGGTAGTTTGAAAGGCAGAAAATCTTCATGGTATCAGAGCACAGGGGGCAGAAAACAAATTGATTTGCAAACACACATAAAACTTGCAGATCTCAGAAAGTTCAGTGTTCTTACCTTCTGTTAGTGGGCAGCGTTCTTTTGGTCTGATTTTCAGATGGCTACAGGTTTGAGGATTGAGGACAGGTTGAGTGGGACGGAAAATTTTGTGTCGTGGAAGGCCAGAATTTTGTTGCTTTTGGAGGAGAACGAGTTATGGGTGGAGGTGGTGAGGAACACCACTACAAACCCCATTACCATTCCAGATGGCTCAGATGCGACCGCTCTTTCAACCTTCAACAAGAAAGACTGTAAGGCTAGGAGAATCATACTAGATGCAGTAAAATACCACATCATCCCTCACATTTCCGGGAATACCAAGGCACACGAGATGTGGAGTGCCTTGATCAGCTTGTATGAGAGCTCCAACGAGAACAGGAAGATGGTTCTCAAGGAGAAGCTCAAGAGTATCAGGATGACCGGAGGAGAGGGAGTCACAGCTTATCTCACCAGGATCTCTGCAGTTCTGGATGAACTAGCAGCGGTTGGTGAAGTAGTATCCCCTACAGAGCTAGTACGCACAACAATCAATGGGGCTTCAAGGCCCTGGAGTGCATTTGTGTAGGCCATTGTGGGCAGGGAGAACCTTCCATCATGGGAGAGGTTGTGGGATGACTTTGTGCAGGAGGAGACCAGGAGGGGTCTCGTACAGGGCAGTACATCAGGTGGTGGAGCAGATGAGGAGAACGTGGCTCTCACAGCCAAAGGGAAGAAGAAGAAGGGTCCCAAGAAGCATGGGGCCAAGGGACAGCAGTAGCAGCAGCAACATCATCCACAGGGTGGGTAGAAGAAGGACTTGAGTAAAATGAAGTGCTACTGTTGTCAGGCGTTTGGGCACTATGCATCTCAGTGTCCAAACAAGAAGAGGAAGAAGGGACCAGGTCAGTAGACAGCAGCCTCAGCAGAGATTGATGAGTTTGGTGACAGGTTTCAGAGGGAGTTTTCCCTATATGCTGGACAGAGTGAGAGAGAGAGAGTCTCCTTAGCCACCAGCATTGACATGGATATGGAGATTGAGCACTCATTGTTGACAGAGCATCAGACAGGTCCTTCCACCACTGGTACGTGGTATATTGACAGCGGAGCCTCGAGACACATGACAGGTACTCGGGAGTTCTTCTCCGAGTTATCACGAACAGAGAGAGAGGTGGAGGTTGTGCTTGGTGACAACACCATTGTTAGAGTAGTGGGTCAGGGGACAGTCATATTTGAGAGGGAGTCCATGAGTCCCATGACTTTGAGGGATGTGTTGTATGTCCCTGGGCTGAAAAAGAACCTTGTTTCAGTTTCCACGATTGAGGACAGGGGTCTTGGGGTGAGCTTCTCAGATGGGAGAGTGCAGGCGTTTCCCAAGACCATAGGTGTATCTACTACCATGGATATTGGAGTTAGATGTGGACGATTGTACAAGCTCTTGTTTCAGCCGCAGCATGCTCTAGCACACAGCAGCAGCAGCAACAGCAGCAGCAGCAGCAACAGCAGTAGCAGCAGTGAGCTGTGTGAGTTATGGCACAGGAGGATGGCCCATTTACATCACCCCGCTCTGGGAGTGTTGAGGAGCATGGTCACAGGTTTACCTGATTTTGACACTGAGCAGAGTGATGTGTGCAGAGGGTGTGCTTTGGGAAAGTACACCAAGACCGTGTTTCCTAGCAGTGACACGAGAGCAGCAGGTGTGTTCGATCTGATTCATACTGACATATGTGGTCCTATGTCTTCAGTATCTTTGAGTGGCCATGAGTACTATATCAGCTTTATTGATGACTACTCCAGGAAGACCTGGATCTACTTCTTGAGGAGCAAGAAGTCCCCACTTGTATTGAGTGTCTTCCAAGGGTTTAAAGCCCTTGTGGAGAAGCAAACGGGGAGGAAGATCAGGATGTTGAGGTCAGACAACGGGGGTGAGTATACCTCCAAGGAGTTCAGCGCATTCTGCAGACAGGAGGACATACAGCGTCAGTTGACAGTTCCCTACACTCCTGAGCAGAATGGAGTAGCAGAGAGGAAGAACAGGTCGATCCTTGGAGCAGCGAGGGCCATGCTTCATGATCAGGGGTTACCGTTCTTTCTGTGGGATGAGGCCTGCAACACTGCAGTGTACCTGCAGAACAGGAGTCCCCACCGTGCCGTGGGGAGGATGACTCCAGAGGAGATGTATTCAGGCAAGAAGCCTGAGGTGAGCCACTTTCGGATATTTGGCTCTCTGACTTACTCTCACGTCCCCTCAGAGAGGAGGACGAAGTTCGAGCCCACCGCAGAGAGAGGCATATTTGTGGGTTACGACGAGACTTCGAAGGCATATCGGCTTTACATTCCTGGCCAGAGGCGAGTTGTAGTTAGGAGGGAAGTAAAGTTTGAGGAGGAGAGGGCCTTCAGGAAGTCGAGAGAGATAGAGCAGGGGGAGACACCAGCTCCCACACCTCAGTTGGTACAGGCTTCTTCGATACAGGTTACAGGTCCATAGGTTTCTGGGGTGACTGGATCACTTGGTACATGCACAGGTTCTACAGGGTCAGTGGTTCAGATTACAGGTACAGGGACAGGTACAGGGATTGGCACAGGTTCAGGATCACCGATTTCTGGCTCATAGATTGCAGGGTCTTATGGGACTAGTTCATCAGCTACAGGTCCTAGGGGTGTTAGACCTCATGCTTCTGGCACGTCCTCAGAGGAGGATACACCAGGATCGGAGGAGCCTTCAAGGAAGAAGAAGCCCAAGTAGCTTCAGGACACCTTGAAGGAAGCAGAGGCATTTGGCAGACCTCAGGAGCAGATCAGGACAATTTTTGAGCCGGATAGATATGGGACGGCCCTTGTTGCGAGTCTTCGTGACTCTGCGCCTTCTACATATGAGAAGGCTTCTCAGCATCAGGTATGGAGAGATGCCATGATGGAAGAGTACCATTCCATCATGAAGACTGATGCTTGGGAGATTGTACCGAGGCCTGAGGGGAAGTCAGTTGTGACTTCCAAGTGGCTCTACAAGGTCAAGCATGCAGCAGATGGCAGTGTAGAGAAGTTCAAGGCTCGGTTTGTGGCTAGGGGGTTCTCACAGGTTGAGGGAGTCGACTATGATGAGACTTTTGCTCCAGTGACTCGGTATTCCTCTATCAGGGTAGTGATATCGATTGCAGTAGAGATGGGTTGGAGGATCCACCAAATGGATGTGAAGACCGCATTTCTCAATGGTCTTCTGCAGGAGGAGGTGTACTTGGAGCAGCCACAGGGGTTCGAGACACATGGGAGAGATTCGCATGTTTGGAGGCTTAGGAAAGCCTTGTACGGTCTGAAGCAAGCTCCCAGAGCTTGGTACTCCAGGATAGATGCATATCTGATTTCGATGGGATTCCAGAAGAGTGAGGCTGATCCCAACCTATACTACATTGTGGTTGGTGGAGATCCGCTCATTCTTCTGCTATATGTTGATGATTTATTTATCACTGGAGATGAGCGTCTTATTGCTCTGTGCAAGAGAGATCTTGCAGCTGAGTATGAGATGACAGACATTGGGCTGATGCATTACTATTTGGGGATGGAGGTATGGCAGGAGCCAGGACATATTTTCCTAGGACAGGGGAAGTATGTTGCAGAGATTCTGAAGACTTTTCGGATGGACGACTGCAGGCCCATGTCTACACCTATGATCACCAACTTGAAGCAACTTCATGCTTCAGATGGTAAGTTGGTGGATCCCACATTATATCGTCGGCTCATCGGATCGTTGATGTATCTGGTCAACACTAGGCCAGACTTGTGCTTTGCAGTCAACACTCTTAGCCAGTTCATGGTGCAGCCTAGGAGTGTACACTGGAGTGCTGCAAAGCACATCTTGAGATACCTTGCAGGGACGGTGGATTATGGTCTGGACTACAGGGGTTCAGGTGGAGTTAGTTTGATTGGGTTCACAGATTCAGACTGGGCAGGTTGTGTGAGGGACCGGAAGAGCACTTCCGGTTGCTGTTTCAGCTTGGGCTCGGCAGCAGTGTCATGGTTCAGCAGGAAACAGAAGTCTGTTGCATTGAGTTCTGTTGAGGCTGAGTATATGGCAGCTAGTCAGGCGACTTGCGAAGCACTGTGGCTTCGTAAGTTGATGGTAGATTTATTTGATCAGCAGCTGAGGCCTACGGTGATTTACTGCGACAATTAGAGTTGCATTCAGCTCTCTGAGAATCCAGTTTTTCATGACAGGTCAAAGCACATTGAGATCAGATACCACTTC
The DNA here is from genome assembly GCA_027924585.1 of Larix kaempferi. Taxonomy (NCBI): domain Eukaryota; kingdom Viridiplantae; phylum Streptophyta; class Pinopsida; order Pinales; family Pinaceae; genus Larix; species Larix kaempferi. The sequence continues at coordinate 3,741,621 of BSBM01000380.1, forward strand.
ATTCGGGACTATGTTCAGAGATGAGTAGTTGAGATACAGTACATATCCACTGATCAGCAGGTTGCAGATGTCCTAACGAAATCTTTGGGGAGGGGGAAGTTTGTCTTCTTCAGAGATAAGTTGGGAGTGGTGCGGAACACCTTCCTCGGTAAGAGGGAGTGTTAGTTTTGTACCTTGGACGAGTTCCCCTAGTGATGTTAGCCTAAGTCACTAAGAAAGGGGTGATGGGATCCTCACATTAATTACATTAATGAGACTTTATGTTTTAAAGTCACTTTTGTCCAAAGTCATAAAGTGGGTGAGTAATAATTAATTAAGTGAATTAATTAATGTGATTTTACTCACATCTAATCTTAGCCCTTGATTTGATTTAATCCTCAACCATTGGATTAAGATTCCCTTTTAGGGATTGGATAAAAAGGGAGGGAGGCAGAATACCTAAATCATTATTGATGTGAATGAGGAGCAGAGATAGAAGTCGAAGAGGAGAAGCTAGGGCACCAGCGAAATTCGAGTTGGTCATTCAACTGGCATGAGTTTCAGGCACGAGTTCCCAGGCACGGTTTCAGTATCATCACTGGCTCAGGTTTCGAGGCATATGCATTGCCATTTATTATCAGCATTGATTACAGTCTGCAACAACAAATCTTCAGCAATAAACCCGTGAATCTTCCAGTACAGATGTACTCCATTAGCACGCAGTTCGAGGAGTGAATCTTGGGCTAACTGTCACGTGATTCTAGGTTACAGTCTGCACGGTATTGTTAAAGGTTGACTGGTACTGTGGTATGTACAGCAGTCATCTCCTTCACGGTTTAGAGGATTGGTCCCTGCACAAATTCGGGTGACATCAGTAATAGCATATTCTGGGTTTTATGCACAAAGGCAGAAGAAGGTACAGCAAGTATCAATGTCATTAATAGCACAGAAATTGAGATAGTTTCTGCTCTGTTTTTTAGTGTGGTTTGGCACCAAAATTCGAGGAGGATACAACACCATAAATTGCACAGAAACCGAGAAGGATCTGCACTCATTTCCAGGCAGCAGTTGGGCACTGAAATCGAGGCAGACTGGGGTGCAGTTAATAGAGATAAGTTGTATTTGTTTTTTGTACTGCTGTAGCATTACCTTGCTGATGGAATAATAAATCTCTCTCTCACTCAACTGGTTTTCCCGTGGGGGTTTTTCCAGGCTCGATTTGGCCAAAAATTATTGAGTCATTTTTCATGTGTGTGAATGTTATTAAATTGCTTACAGCCTCTTAAATGCTTTTAAACTGTGTGTTTACTGTTCAAGTAATTTTGCATTAAGTAACCTACAGCCAATGCAAAACAGGCTGTAGGTGAAAACCACCTTAAACTGACATAAACCAGCACGCAGTTTGAAAGGCAGAAAATCTTCAGTTTTCAGGTTCTCGTAACTAGTTACAGGTAGACTGCGTTAAACCGAAAACCTAGATATTTCAAAATGCAGACGACGCAGGAGTTCGTTTCGAATATGAGTAAAGATGTCGAGAGGACTGAACCGAAAACCTAGATATTTCAAAATGCAGACGACGCAGGAGTTCGTTTCGAATATGAGTAAAGATGTCGAGAGGACTGAAGAGTTTATTGATAAAGCTGTCACAGTGGACAAACGGCTTTCTTTGGACACAAAGAACGGCGATGTTGTCGACCTCAGTGGCAGCTGTGGCACAAATTCAAGGGATGTGAGGAACTCTCCCTCTAACGATCTCGACGACAGAGATCGTTTCGAGATGGAAAACAAGTTTATTAAATTTGTTTGCGAGGATGATAGCCTGGGATTTGCCCTCGCAGTTTTGCTCATTGTGTCTGCCGATTCCGTTCTTTCTGCCTTTGTACAAAGTCACAAAGAACCTTATATCCAGGCAACGATCTTTGAAAATGTGGTCACGAAAGCTATATCTCTATGGCAGATCGAAGCCCGGAGTAATAATAACAACAATGATCCAGATCACGGAGGCACAGGCAGTATAGCTGATTCTGAGAATCGACAGCGGAAGCTACTGCTCCTAGTGATGGAACTCCTGCTGCTGTTTAGGCCCGCTGTTCCGAAACCCAGGGAGAGCAGAAGATTGAGTCCTAATGCACCGTTTTCTCCCATAGTTCGAGCTTGCCAGGTACTCGTTAAAGATCCGGCCTTTATACAATTAATAGTTTCCAAATTATTTTATGACATTATTTAGATTTTCGACCAGTAAACCATTTGTCGGAACTCATTCCAGACGGGAGATGAAGCAGTTCTGAAATTGCTTCTTACTGGAAACCTTGATCCGAACGAGACAGATGGCGATGGAAATACTCCCCTCCAGTGATGGAATTTGACGGTTGAATTGACCGTCAGAGGCCAATTTGACCGTCAAATACAGTTAGCATTTCAATCAGGCTGTCAGGCTGTCACAAATTGGCTGTAACATGAAAAACGTTCCAGAATTTAATTAAAACCGGCAATTTTGACGGATGTCCGTCATTTGAATTTCCTACACTGCTCCCCTCCATTGGTGCCTCCGGGCTAGTTCCACTAGTCAAGATACCAGGCATGTTGCTATTATATTAGAAGACAATACCTGGTTATGTTTTTTAAAACTACAGTTTTGTGCGTAAAACAACTGTCTGAATCATTTCGGAAATGTGAAGCAGCCTTTTATGCTTACTACTGCGACACGGCGCTTCCGTTACGGTAGGGAACAGATTGGGCTTGACTCCGGTGCATGTTGAAGCAAGTCATGGCCATTACAGGTTTTTTATTTTAATTTTTTAAAATATGAAATGAGCTTTTTCCTCCTGAATAATAGTTATTCATATAAATGATAGTATCGTGTATTCATATAAATTTTTACAAATTTAAAATGTGATCGACCTATTTTCTCCAAATTACAGATATTTTTGTTTCGAGATCCGGAATTTGTTGATATGGTTACAGAGACGAAGGAGACGCCTCTCTTTTATGCAGTTAAAAACAATCACCTTGACCGTTCTCAACTTCTTCTTCATTACGGCGCAAATCGCCACGCTCTAAATCTAAGGTGTTATTTCTTAGCTAGTTTGATTGACTTTAATCACATTGATTTTATTTTTTTTGGAAATGAAATCTCTTCGCCCTTATTCGACATTAATGAAACCTCCGCTCAAACATTACAGGAAGGAAAGACCTATTGATTTGGCTAAAACACAAGAGATACGAGAGATGCTGAATTCTCCGTCCAGCTTAAAGTTTGGTGGGAATTATTACATTTAACTAAAGGAAATCCATCCCCCCGCGCACACATATATAAAATCATATTTAAAAATCTTCTTTAACTTTTACACAGGTACGCTGAAGGAGTATTTGCCGTCACTCGAGATGACTGAGTACTGGAATGAAAACGAAAAATGGCCAAATATTTCTTCAAAATATCTCTTATCTAAAAGTGACAATGCAAATCAGATTCAAAAGGAGAGGGGACATCCAATATATCTGTAGTACCACTTCCAGAACCTAGTCCACCCTGGGTTGAGAGAAGTCAAGGGAAAAACACACCGCCCAGTAAATAAGATTTAACTGCCTTTTAACTACGCGATATCAACTTTTACTTCACGGCAAGTAACTGTGCGATTTCGACTTTTCACTTCGTGGCTTCAGGATAATGCGAAGTTCACTTCACATTACTCTACTTCCCGGATCACTTAAACAAATTTTTCCTGGATCACTTAAACAAATTTTTTCATCTCTTAAAAAGGCGATTTCAGAGCAACCTGTGGCATGGAACTGGACCATGCTTCTCTTGGCTACTTTAAGCTCAGCGATTTCATACGTTCGATGCAAGGCATTTGTAGGATGAAGATTGTTCCCGTTGGAAGGGGGCCTGCCACGCACGTGGTTCTTCTTGAATCACTTCCAAAGTCGGTAGTACATCAATCGATTTCGACTGCTCCTCAATCTCAACGAGTTATTGGGAGTCAGACACTGCTTCCATACAGGCCGGTGCTGATCATGTTCCAGCACATGCCTGCAAGAAGTCCATTAGCTCTGCCGATCATCAACGTATTTCACTCGGGGATGACGAAGACGTCCGTTATTTGTCAAATATTTTCTCCGTCTTACGAAAAGGTTCGTACAAACACAAATCCAAATATATCCGTCAACCCTCCGACTCTGAACCAACAACCCATTTCCTTCCTGAAGGAAACTGAAATAATGGAAGTTCAACAGAGCATGATAGATTCTACAAAAATGCACAGCACTCCCACAACAACCCCAAGTCAGTATGATCGATCACCGAGTTGTTTCACACCTCCAGTTCTAGGACCTTCTCAGGAAGATTTCTTTCTAAATTTTCTACAGGATGGAAGCTCATTTTTCACTCTATGGAGTCAACAAAAACATTCGTATAGCATGAAGCCTCCTCTCTGGAAACCGAATCTTAGCCGCCAACTATGGGAGGTAATTAGTTGTCGTCATATGATTTCAGGTTGATCCAAATGGATAAAGTGTTATAGTTCAATGTACTCTAACCTTTCTTTCTGTTTTCTTACAGAACTCACCTCAGAGTGTACTGCCACCATACAGTCCCCAGCAGGCATCAAATTTGAAGGGTGGGGTCCCATTTCATTTTGAAGGGCTATGAGATATTGAACCCTTCAATGCTGCCATGTAAAAATAAGTTATTTTTTTCATTTGAAAATGTACTAGTACATCAAAATTTCAATGTTTATTGACATAGTAAAGTCAAGAGGCTTTATTTTGCATTGGATATAGCAGGATTGAACATTATATATGTCATACAACACAACTATATTTCGCCCCGATCTAGGAGCTCAGTCTCTAGTCCACGATGCCACCTTTGCCATCTTAACAGTTTCCCAAATTGATCTTGCCTCTTAAACTTTTAACCAGTATAATAATACAGTTATCTTGCTAACCCCATTCCAATCCAACTTTCATCCTTACAGCCAAAATTAATATTATTTTACTCTTTCATGATTTGCTTGAACATGAGGAATTTATTAGTGAAACATAACTTAGGAGACACATAGAAAATCCACTTTCCAGAATTGCCATAACTATTTTTATAGATTTTTTTTTTTTCTGCATCAGCTACAATTAGCTTGCTAGCCCAATTCCAATCCAACTTTTAACCAGTATGATAATATTTAATACCTCTTAAAATGGGTTCCTAGGATGCTTGGAACAATACAAGCACGATGAATAATTGGGTTCTTCAACTCTTCTAAAAGAAACATGATGCTTATTCTTGGAAAAGTTCAATCTTTGTAAATCACTAGCATTCTTCAAACTAATATAAATTCTAGCCTGTATAAAATCTAGTCTACTTAACAATGGAAAAAATGATAATGTAAGCAAAAAAAGGAAGAAACTGTTTTAGAAGCCAAAAACATTAGACATTGAGTTTGGTCTGTATTTGTTGCTAAATTAGTGAACAATAGAGATGTATGTAGAAAGGCAGTAAAAAAGGTGAAGGGAAAGAATCTGAATGGTAACTTTTTTTACTTTGTTGAATTGAAGACCATAATTCACTTTCATGCACCTCTATCAAACAATTGAGTTGCCATTTATAATCCTCCTTCACCCAAGTATATTAGAGAGAACAGTTCAACAAAGAAGTTGGATTAGATTGAAAACTAATAGCAAGTTTCTTTGTCACTCTAATTTGTACCCTACGGTAGAATTGAATGCCAATGACAACAATATATGTTTTATTTTTTCATTCAACACTATGAATGCCACACGTACTTGGGATAGAATAAGTTTAAGCACTCATTACATGTTACATGCTATGTTATGGTTTGAGCAAAGAGAACTATCTGACTCCAGGAAACTTTTGTTCTCAATAGATAATTATGGACCTTGGATGCTTCTTCTTTATAGCCCCCTCCCCCCCCCCGCTAGATCTCGTTATACATACTAAATCTGTGGTATGATGGAGTAGAGGATGGGTTGTGAAGCATAAGTAAAACGTATGTAGACCAAGTAGAGAGGAGATGCATAGATGGTTGAAGTTCTTGTTTTATTCCAGACCAACCGATAAGGGCAACAAAATCAAAAAATAAAGTAGCACTATCATTCTAAAAATCAAGATTACAAAAACATTTTTGTCCTAGTTCATACAGTTGAATGTGGATTGTAAGTGTAGTAGCATCGATGGTCTTCATATTTACGCCGATAGGCGTATTCTTTTAACTTTTGGGGGTGGAGGCTGGGTGGGTGATTTATTGCATTTTTAATAATCAATGGTTAGATTTTAATGAAAGGAGAATATGCTTCGTCTGGTGCATTAATAAAGGGTTCAGATTTACTGTGTTAACTTGGGTGCAGGTTTAAATCCAAACGACAGGTTATTTAAAATAATTTATTGAATTTAATGTTGAGTCACCTCCACTATCCACAACGCTCTCCTCTACCAACGCTCCATATCTTGAACGTTAACAATCCATCACCCCCACCTGACAGATGTCTACAACGCCTGCCCATCAAGGATCTCTATCGACACCTGTATGAGCTAGCTTGATGGAGGTTATGCATGGATTTGGGGATTTAGCCGGTGAGGAAAAGGTCTCAAGAATTTGTCCGGTGAGGACTGCAAAGGACTGCTAGGATGGTTCAGCTTTCAGCTTTGATATAGACCAACGCTTTCTTGTCTCACCTGGATGGCATCGCCAGGTCTGCTATTTTCGTGTTCTATTGTCTTTCATTACTGTCATGCCTCTTCTTCCATGTATGTGCATCGTTCGAGTGGCAATGTTGATCAACACGGAGAAACACCGTCGGCTCCAGCTTCAATTAGAATCCCAAAAATCAAATTCCCAGCTTCGTCCTTAACTGCTCAACTCCGCAAGGGTAAGAATTACATCATTGAAATTATTAGATACTGTGATGTGATCTTTCTGATTTATTTGAAGTTTAATGGGGCTTAATGGTGCAGGAAATGTGATATCTCTCATCGTTTTTTAATCGGTAAATATATAGAGTTTCGCAGAGACTGTTAAATTTGGAGTATGGCTAATTATGTCCTGATTGAGTACAGGAAAACATTTTGGCGCATAGTGAAGAATGGGTCCACAGAGGATTTCAGTTCTCTTCCTTATATCTGTACTTTATTGAGCACTGCGCAGTGGGCATATTATGGATTAATCGAACCAGGGGGATTGTTGATCTCTACAGTTAATGGGGCCGGCGCTCTATTGGAAACACTCTATGTGATTCTGTTCATAATATACGCCCCTGCAGCAAATAAGGTATGCTTTTTTTTCATCACTGAGAGTGGAATCCCACTGTCGCATTGTGACTGAAAGGAAATGACGTGAAAAACTCAGTCAGAGATTCATTGCACTTTCTGCCATTATTCCTGACCTCAAGAAGGTAATTTGCAGTTCAATATTGGGCACTAAAACCCCCAATTCGTAAGATTCATGACCTTAAAAATAAATAAAATGTCTGAAACGTCTGTTTTTCCAAATAATGTTTAAATAAGAGAAATAACATTGCCCGGTTGCGAAGCTCTAATTGGGTGAATTAATGCAGATGGACAAAGCTTAGGTTCCTGGCGATGCCATAAAGTATGTTAAGCAGCTGGAGGATAGGATCAAGGCAATAGAAGAGTAGGTTCCCAAAAGAACGGTTCAGTCTATTGTGTATGTAAAGAGGGAGGAGCTTTGTACCAATGATCTCAACCATTTAGACAAAGTTTCGTCTTCTTCCGTGAATTCTTCCTCGGACAAAGCTATCACCTTCGACTTCACATTTAATGCTAAGGTATTCAATGACCTTAACGAATCTCTCGTAGGATTTGTTTTTTGCCAGAACGTATAGAAAATAAGTAGATTATTATCCTTATGGGTCTCAGACTGGAGATTGACAGATTGACTACTGTTTGTCTTCATGTTTGTTTCTCATAGATGGAAGACTCGAGGTGCGATCTAACAGGGAAGGTCATAGCTAAGGCCTTGCAAGATCTATTCAAGAAAAAGACTTGAAATTCAGATCTACCCCAATGGCGTAGATTACTGTGTATCTTTTGAATTTAAATGGCATTTCCAGATCCATAGTTAATGGCATATTGTTTATTGAAAATTGCCATGTTATATTTTTATTGAATTTAAATGGCGTTTCCAGATCCATAGTTAATGGCATATTGTTTATTGAAAACTGTTGTGTTCTATTTTTATTGAATATAAATGGCGTTTCCAGATCCTTAATCAATGGCATATTGCTATTTAAAAATCACTGTGCATCTTTTTGAATTAAATGGCGTTCCCAGATCCATAGTTAATGGCATATTGCCTAATTAAAAATTAATGTGTTATGTTCTCGAAATTGAAAGGGCGTTTGAAATCCATAAACGTGGTTGTAACTTGACTGAAAATCTCTGCGTTCTATTTCACGAATTGAAGGGGAATTTCAAAATCGAATGGCGTACTGATCCTTTTAATTTCTCTGTGTTTTTCTAACTCAAGTGGGAAGGCGTTCTATGGTATTTCCTATGTTCATTTTTCGATTTGAAAATAAGTTAGCCTGCATGCATCACATAAGTGATGAAATTATGCTTTTGGATTTCCCTTATTAATATTATTATAATACTTTGATACTTCGCATTCACAGATCTTCTAATTATAATTTTTTTTAGTATGGTTAAATAGGTTTAGATCGAAGTCAAAATCTCCATGTTGACTGCCTATCGATTTATAAACTGCACATGAGACATAGGAAATTGTATGATCTTAGTATTTTTATATAGTTCAGAACAAAATCATGATTGCTGAACTAACTACCTACAGATCAACAAACTAAATATACAATATAGGAATTTGCTTATGATTTTGGTGGTGTTTAATGGTTTAAAATCGAAATCGAATTCGTGATAAATAATAATTGAGATATAGAATAATTATTTATGATATCGGTTTTATTTGTCAGCTAGATTAAAATCGTAAGTTGAATATATTGCGTTATGGTTTGAAAACCGTGTTTTTAATATGGCGAATCCCACAGTGATTTTATTTATGAGCTAGATCAAGGTCGCAATTTGTGTATGTGGTGTCACAACCTGTGTACTCTGTTTAAACGTTGAAAACCGTGTTTTGGTTATGGTCTTAAATATTTGATTTAAGGTTGAGTTTGTAACAACTCTTAGGCTGTTGTACAAAACCACAGACGGTAGTATAAATTCACAATCTACAACCTAGCTGTAAGGGATCGCAAAAGGGGTGGATCGCCATTTGAAACGCACTTTCCTGATAGTCACTTATTGGATGGTTAAGGGGACTGAACTGAAGAAAAGACATCCACAATCTCTGTTGCTGTATCTGAAACACCCTATCGTCGCCTTGATGTCAGCTTTTGGGTCTTCTCTCTTATCGGTTGGGGTGCCTGTTCCTGCAAGCATTTAGATATGATTAGGTTAGCAAAATCTCCGTTAACGCTTGATTGATGAGTACAACGAATTACAGATAGTTTTTAATTCAGTTTTAATTGTAGATCAGTCTTTTGCTATGTCTAAAATAGTCGTGTACTTTAGTTATTTTTATGCAAAATACATGTTAAAGAGGAGCCTTGTAAAGTTCGCCAAAGGAGCATTCGGAGCAGTCCGAGACTGATCAGTGGTAGAGCTTATGAAGTTACATTTATGGCTGCTACTTTTTAGCGGTGTATCCTCCAACGGTGAAGATTTGTAAATCACGAAGTCGTGACAGTTAATTGTAGTTATTGTGTATTTACTCTAACTCATCTACCCGTATCCTCAGTAAATTTTGACCAGCTGTAACAGTTCGCTTCTTTTCGACCTTACTAGCTCTGTGATCACTAAATCTTATATTGATTAATTCCTTCCCTTTTAGGAATAAGAACTACTTTGTATTTATTCAAGGTACCTAATGTAAATAAGCTCGATTGTTACCTATATGGACGCAAACCGAGAATATATATATATATGGATTCGCCGTATTTCTAATTTATCCTTGCAATTTGTTTTTAAAATCTGAATTATTCACCGCATTGTTGGAAATAGCATATAAAATTATTCATAGATTTTACTTGAACGGATATTTAAATTTATTCTTGTAATTCAAGTGGGGAATAATATTTCAATTATTCATCACATTGTTAGAATTATTATGTAAAATTATTCATATGTTTTCATTTAAACGAAAGATTAAATTACTCATGTATGTTAAGTTGAGAGTAATATTTCAGATTTATTCATCGCAGTGTTAAAGATGGCATGCAAACCTCCTCATTCATATCGTTTAAATGTGATGTCGAAATTTATGCATATTTATAATGTGAATTAAGTATGTACTTAGTGAATACACTCTATGGGATTAAGTAGTAAAACTTTTGTGTATTAAAATTATGTTAACAGAATGATAAGATTTAATTATATTATTAATTAAATTATCCTCCAAAGATTAATGATAAAGTAGTATTAAGTTGAGTTAAGATTAATGATAAAGTAGTATTATTTATGTTTTGAAGGACTTAAGTTTGACCAAAAAAAAAAGGAAAAAAAAATGATGATAATGTAATATCAAATCGCTTAAGTCCATTTTATTTTCTACTTTAGAGTGGAGATAGGAAATGAATGAGGTGGAGAAGTCCTTACATAATACGAAGCATTCTCTTTGGAAATAATTTGTAGCTTGATTTAAATGATGATTATTTGTGTGATTAATTTATATGAAGAATATATATAAATTAATTATTTTAAAAAAATGGCAAAGAGAGTTACTTAGGATAAATGACTTGTACAAACATTTGCATCTATTTTAAATTGGCAATGGAGTTACTTTATAATGAATGTCATGTGTTGTCTTTTTGAATATTTGTTTACTCATCATAAATTGGCAAATGAATTACTTAAGACGAATGATATGAATAGTTATTTTACCCATTCTGAATTAGTAAGAGAGTTACTTATTTTGAAAATTTGTATAAGAATTATTTGAAAAGGAATGATATGTGTATAAGTTATTTATAAAAAAAATAAAAAATTTGGAACCCAAAATGGATGCAGTAATTTATAATTTATGTTTATGATATTATTTTTTAGAAAATATAAATAATAATTATAATTAATAGTTCAATATTAATGAAATTAATAATATAAAATTTATGTTAATATTAATGTTTAATATTTATATTTATATTAATATAATCATTAGTATGATTACTAATATACTTAACAATATTAAAAACATTAATAATGTTAAATATTTTTTTTTAAATTAAATTTTAGTCTTTAAAAATAATGTTTAATGTTTATTATTTAATATCTAAGGATAAATAATAATGATGTTGAATATTAATTTTTAATATTTAAAATTAACAATAAAGGTAAATTTTAATATTTAATGTTTAACATTAATATTTATTTAATATTTAATGTGTAAGATTTATATTAATATTTAATGTTAATATTAACATATTCATATTAATATAAATCTTTAATGTTAAGATTTAATATTAATGTTAATATTAATCTTTAATGTTTAATATTAATATTATTATATTATATGTAAATATTTAATATTAATTAACATTATTATTAATAATGTTGAGATTAACATTATTTTTAATGAAATATCAATATCTACTTTAAATATAACATAATTTTTTAAAATTATATTATTTGTTTAAGTATAATTTTATAAAATTATTATTCTCTTATTTTCACAATTTTCACAGCATGATTATAATGCATAAACATGACTTTTACATTATTACTACTTAAATGTGGCTATATGAAATAATATCGCACGTTGTTAATATTAGTAATGATTTTAATATTCATATTAATTATGACATTATTATTAACATTAATAACATTGATATTATTGTTAATAATAATAATAATAATAATGACATTAACAATAACATTTATAATAATACTAAAATTAGCATTAATGTTAGGAAACGTCAATATTAAAGTCAACCATGGAAAAGTAAAGTCAAACATGGAAAACAAAAGTCAACCATGGTCAACCATAGAAAATCATCATTGCCATAAACATCTAAAGTCAACCTTGGTCAACCATTATTGACCATGGACATCCAAAGTCAACCATGGTCGACTAATGAACCATACTCAAGCATGGTCAACAAAAGTTAACCATGCTCAACAAAATCAATCATAGTCAATCAAAGTCGACCATGGTCAAGCATAGTCAATCATGAGCATCAAAAGTTGCCCACGGTCAACCATAGTCAACCATGGTTAACCAAAGTCAACCATACTCAACCATGGTCTGCTATTGTTAACCATGAACAACCAAATTCAACTATAGTCAACGATCGTTTACCATGAACATTAAAAGTAAACCATAATCAATTATGGTCAACCACAGTCAACCATGGTTAACCATAGTGAAGGATGATCAACCATAATCAAATATGGTCAAGTAAAGTAAAAAAAGCTAACCATGGTCAACCATCATCACCATGAACATCTAAAGTGAACCATGGTCAATAAAAGTCAACAAAAGTTAACCATACTCAACCATGATCAACCAAAGTCAACCATCATCAACCATGAACATTAAAAGTCAACCAAGGTTAACCATAGTCAATTATGGTTTACCACAGCCAACCATGGTCAACCATAATCAAGGATGGTCAACAATGGTCAACCATAGTAAACCATGTTCAACCATCATCACCATTAATATCTAAAATCAAACACGGTCAACCAAAATGAACCAAAGTTAACCATGGTCAACCATATTCAAGCATGGTCAACCACAGTCTACCATGGTCAACTACGGTCAACCATGGTCTACCATGGTTAACCATAGTAAAAAATGGTTATAAGCCATAATCATCCAAATTCAACCAAAGTCAACCATGTTTAACTATAGTCAACCATGGGAAACCATTGTTAACCATGAACATCCAAACTCAATCGTGGTCAACCATAATTAACCATGGTCAACTAAAGTCCTCAACCATAGTTAACTAAAGTCAACTACAGTCAACTAAAGTCAACTATGGTCTACCATGTTTGACCATGGTCAACCATGGCCAACCAAAATCATCCAATATCAACCAAAGTCCACCATTGATAACCATGGTCAACTAGGATTAATCGTAGTCAACTATGGTGAACAAAAGTCAACGATGTTTAACCATGGACAACCAAAATCAAGCACGGTTAACCAGAGTCAGCCATGGTTGAGTATGGTCAACCAAAGTTGACTTTGGTTGACAATGGTTGAGTTTGGTTGTTTATGGTTGACCATTACTAACTCTGGTTAACCATGGTTGACTATAGTCATCTTTGGTTGACCATGGTTGACTTTCGTATACCTTGGTAACCATGGTCACCAACGTATACGAGTAATTATACCTAAGTCAACCAAAATCAAGGATAGTCACCCATGGTCAATAATAATCATCCATGGTCAACCAAAGTCAACCAGGTGAAACCATGGCTAACCAAAAGTCAACGATGGTCAACCAAAGTCAATGGGGATCAACCAAAGTCAACCATGGTCGTCCATGCCCAACCAAAGTCAACTATGATAAACTAAAGTCAACCATGATTGACCATTGTCAACCATGTTCAACCATAGTCAATCATGCTCAACCATAGTCAACCAAAAGTCAACCATGATAAACCAAAGTCACCCATGAGCAATGAAAGTCAACCATGGTTAACCAAAGTCAACTATAGTCAACCATGGTAAACCAAAGTCAACCAAAATCAACCATGCCCAACCAAAGTCAACTGTGGTCAACAATAGTCTGCCGTAGTTAACCATGGTCAACAAAATGCAACCGAAGTCAACAAAGGTTAACTGTGGTAAACTAAAGTCAACTATGCTCAACCTAAGTCAACCATGATTTTTCATGGTTAGCTAAAGTCACCATGCTCAACCTAAGTCAACCATGATTTTTCATGGTTAACTAAAGTCAACATCGTCAACCACAGCGAACCAAAAGTCAACCATGTTTAAACAAATTCAACGCTCGTTAACCATAGTGAGCCATAGTCAACTAAAGGTCAACCAAATTTAACCAAAGTTAAATTAATAATTCACTAAAGCTAATGAGTGGGTCGACCGTAAACTAGCAAGCCATATTAATAATTAATATGGCTTATATAGGCTACCTTAAAATTTTCAATTTGGGTAATGCAGAAAATAAAGAATCTATTTCTTTAAAAAAAAATTACTTTTTTATACATAATACATTTTAATATTTATTTTAAATATGGTACATTATAAAACACACTAAAAAGTAAATTGGTTTGACTGTATTCATTCTTTACATTAAAATTGTCTCAATGGCACTATCGAACTAAAGTGCTCCATATACATTACTAGAGTGATAAAGCAATATGGCAATTATTTGATACTACTATTTGAATATACATGTCTTTTAATCAACGTTGTCATTCTTCAACTTACTTTTTCATTGTAAGTGCCTTAATAATTTACATTCTTTCTTCTACTTACTTTTTCATTATATGTACCTTAACATTTTCAATTCGAGTAATGCAAAAGATAAATAATCTATCTCTTTAAAATTATTTTACTAATTCATACATAGTACATTTTTAAATGTATTTTAAACAAAACCTGTAATATTATGATTGGAATGTCATAATGGTATTACATGGCATGACATAATATTAAAATGTTCGATATACATTACTACTAAAGTGATAAAGCAACATAGCAACTATTTGTTTGATACTACTATTTCAACATTCATGTATTTCAATCTATGCAAGTTTCTTTCTTTAAATAATTTGTTTCTTTAATAATTCACATTCTGTTTTTTTCTCTAAATAATCTTCTTTAAAATTATTTTACTATTTTATAGATAATATTTTTTTAGATTGTCCCAATGGCACTATCGAGCTCAAACAAAACCTGCAATATTATGGTTGGAATGTGATAATGGTATTGCATGACATTACATTAAAGTGCTCCAATGTTGTCATTCTTCAACTTACTTTTTCATTATAAGCACCCTAATATTTCACAGGATCCAAAACCTTTTACTAAAATTGAAATAGAAAAATACAAAGGTCTCGTTTGTAGAATGTCATATAAAATTGCAAACAACCCATCTCAGATAAAAAAAATTCTCTTCCTTTTAATAATGTCAATGAATTTTTCGAGTATGTTTAACCATGGTTTAGAGATTTTACTCCTACTACTGCTAGAATGTGTTATTAATAATAATAATTATTAATTAATATTATAATTTTTATTATTAATATAACTTCATATGGATTATTTATTAATTATTTATATTAAAATTAATAATTATTATTATAGGCCACATTACCACTTTCATATTAATATTAATATTATAATAATTTTATCAATTATTTATTCTCATTTGAATAAACATAATTTTTATTAATTACAATTACAATTATAGTTATATTAATAAATATAATTATAATTATAATAATAGTTTTAATAATTTTTATAAGCCACATTATTATTATAAGGCACATTAATTAATAATTTTTAATAATTAATTAATATTATAATTTTTGTTATTATTATAATTTAATATCAATTCATTATTAACTATTAACTATTAATATTATAATTAATTATAAGCCATATTAATTATTAAAATACTAATTATATATTATTATAATTATTACTTTTTAAAATACTAATTATATATTATTATAATTATTGATTATTAAAATACTAATTATTATTCTTATTTATTATAAGAAATTGTTGTCGTTAATTAGATATGGCTCAACTATATATGCTTTAATTAATAATAATTATTTACTATCATTTAATTATTAATTATTAATTATTATTAATTAATTAATATTATAATTATTATTATTGTTTAAAATTTTATATGGATTTATTATTAATTTAATTATTAATTATTAATTATTAATTATTAATTATTAATTATTAATTAATTAATATTATAAATATTATTATTTTTTAACTTAATATTGATTAATTATTAATTATTAATCATTATATTATAAATAATTATTATAAGTTATATTATCCCTTTAATATCAATATTGATATTAAAACTATTAAAATTAATTATAATAATTATATTTATAATAATTATAATTTATATTATTTATTATTAAATTTATATTATAGATATGATAATAATTATAATTATCATTATCATTATTGTTATTATAAATATTATTATAATACTAATTGTTATAATAATTATAATTATAATTATTATAATTACAATTGTATTTATAATAATAATTTCATTAATAATTATAATTATAATTATTTTAATACTAATAATAATTATAATAATATTAATATTTATAATATTATAATTATAATATTTATAATATTATTATAATAATAATTATAATATTGTTTTTACTATTGCTATTAATTATTATAATAAAGATTAATAATGTTAGTTGTTATTATTACTATTAATATTATAATAATTATTTAATAAATATTAATATACATAATCAATATTATAATATTACTACTAATAATAAAAACCAAAAATTATAGTAATAATAATAAAAATTATTATTATTATTATAATACTAATCATTACAATAATAATATTAATATTTCACAGGATCCAAAACCTTCTACTAAAATTGAAATAGAAAAATACAAAGCTCTCGTTTGTAGAATGTCATATAAAATTGCAAACAACCCATCTCATATAAAAAAAAATTCTCTCCTTTTTATAATGTCAATGAATTTTTTCGAGTATGTTTAACCATAATTAGAGATATTACTCCTACTACTGCTAGAATATATTAATAATAATAATAATAATAATAATTAATATTATAATTTTTATTATTAATATAACTTCATATAGATTATTTATTAATTATTTATATTAAAATTAATAATTATTATTATAAGCCACATTACCACTTTCATATTAATATTAATATTAATAATAATTTTATAAATTATTTATTCATTTGAATAAACATAATTTTTATTAATCATAATTACAGTTACAATTATATTAATAAATATAATTATAATTATAATAATAGTTTTAATAATTTTTATAAGCCACATTAATTAATAATTTTTAATAATTAATTAATATTATAATTTAATATCAATTCATTATTAACTATTGATATTAATATTATAATTAATTATAAGCCATATTAATTATTAAAATACTAATTATATATTATTATAATTATTACTTATTAAAATACTAATTATATATTATTATAATTATTGATTATTAAAATACTAATTATTATTCTTATTTATTATAAGAAATTGTTGTTGTTAATTAGATATGGCTTAATTATATATGCTTTAATTAATAATTATTATTTACTATGATGTAATTATTAATTATTAATTATTATTTAATTAATTAATATTATAATTATTATTTTTGTTTTAAACTAAATATTGATTAATTATTAATTATTGATCATTATATTATAAATAATTATTATAAGTTATATTATCACTTTAATATCAATATTGATATTAAAACTATTAAAATTAATTATAATAATTATATTTATAATAATTATAATTTATATTATTTATTATTAAAATTATATTTCTACTAATAATTACAGATATGATAATAATTTTAATTTTAAATTTTAATCATAATTATAACAATAATTATAATTATCATTGTTGTTATTATAAATATTATTATAATGCTAATTGTTATAATAATAATAATTATAATTATTATAATTACAACCAGAATTATTATTATTACTATTAATATTATAATAATTATTTAATAATATTAATACACATAATCAATATTATAATATTACTAATAATAATAAAAACAAAAAAATTATAATAATAATAATAATAATAATTATTATTATTCATTATTATTATTATTATTATAATACTAACCATTGCAATAATAATATTAATAATAATTATACTATTAACATTTCTAATAATAATAATAATAATTTTTTTTATAATAAATAATAATAAAAACTGAATAATTCTTTACGGCAGGCCGACCGTCAACTAGCAAGCCATATTAATAATTAATATGGCTTATATACGCCGATCGGCGTATATCAACCACATTTAAATGTGTGGCCATGGTTGATATACGCCGATCGGCGTATATAAGCCATATTAATTATTAATATGGCTTGCTAGTTAATAAATACCAAGAATCTTAAACCATGTACTAGAGGAAGGTCGTCGATTCGATGACTGAGCAATTGGGGAAAATAGCTCATGTAATACAGTTTTAGATACAAAGTATGGATCTTGATCTGACTCATTAACTAGATGCATGGAGGTTGGCAGAGTGGGAACTTCCCCAAATCCCCAGGATTTTTGGTAACGCTGGGGGCACATTAACATAATATATTATACATTGAATACTCAAAACTCACAGAGTCAGCATTCACGAATTGGTATGTGATAATTGGTAACTTGGTAAGCCCGTTTCCAACAACACGTATGAGCCACCAACCAGGTTTAATAAATTTGTTGATGCCATTAAATGTGGTTAAACATGTAAGTGCTCGCTACAAACATGAGAACTTGGAAGTGTTCAAGCCATGGGCTGCTCAATGTAAGCCCATCCACGTAAGTTGGTCAATGATATTATTAGAGGCCCAATGGTCCATGATCCATGGATGATCAAACACGTGGATATTGGAGAGTAACCGAGTCCCACTCCCAAGTCACCTAGCTAGTAGCCACATTCCCAATTTCCCACTGAAAACCGTTGATGGGTGAAAATTTGAAGCTACCCTTCTGTTGCAATTTTAAACAGTAGTGGTTAATTTAATTGTTGAAAGGCTTACCATGAAATTGAATTTTTTTTACATGGTAAAATTTGAAAGTGGCCTTCTATGACGTATAAAATGGCCTCTAAAGGGACATGAAGGCTTCAAATTTGAAGCCTGGTCCAGGAATCTCTTTTCCCAAATTCGCCCACTATGAAATCGCCCACTATGAAATCGCCCTTCGAGATAACTGAAAGCAGCAAGATCAGTCACGTTGAACTTCCTTATTTGCGACTATGTCACGAACGGAAGGCTATCTGGGTTGCAATACCTTGTGCCCATAGAGCTTTGTGCAGCACATGCCGCGGGTACTCTTAAATTTAGCCATAGGACCTTGAATTGCTTCATTTGTGGTCAGCCAGTCCGTAAATTCATTGCACTTCACTAATTAGTGGTGGGAAAAGCAAACGAGGGGACACTTGCGATGTCAGAACACCAGAATTGGATGAATGTTAGGTTAGGATCAATGAACATTGCTGGGATGTCTCATAAATTTCACATAGAATATAGGCACCTATAATACATGCATTTTAATTTTGAATCCTAATTTGCACCAGCTCCCATTGTTGTGCTATGATATGGTATTTTGTGAACTGATGTAATGCATCTTCGAATGACGTCCTGGACCTAAATGGGCGATAGCATGATATTCAGCATTGGATTAAAAATCAATTGATTTTTAAATAAACTAGGTTTGCAATAGTTAGAGATTGGTTGCATAGAAGTTTAGGTTTGCAATAGTTAGAGATTGGTTGCATAGAAGTTTTTGATTGGGGTTGTGTATTTTGTAGTGATTGAATTTGTAAAGTGGTTTCATTGCATATAGATTATTACTATTTTTTCAACATATTTATTATTATTTATATAAAATATAGTAATATTATCAATTTTGATTTATTTTGATTTATTTATGATTAATGGTACATCTTATTTATAGATATATAATTTTAAAAATATAATAAAATAATAATATATAATTATTATTTTTATTTTTAAAATAGATTAATAATATATATTTATTATTATTATTTATATAATTAATAATTTATTTTTATTGAAAAATAAATTTTATATTTACAAAACCATATTTACAATCATACCTGTATTTATTGTTTAATAATTTTATATAGTTTTATACTAACCACATTTACAATCATACCTATATTTATTGTTTAATAATTTTATATAGTTTTATACTATGCAATAATAGATTTTAAAATATAATAAAATTTAAAGTATAATCCTTTAATCTTATATTATTAATAATAAAAAATATAAACATGAATAGTATTAATTTAAATGTCACTTAAATGCTAAATTATTATGTTTTTGAGTAATTATGTTGCATTATAATATTTATTAAGGTTTATGTAGCATTATAATATTTTTTACTATGATTCACAACGGTTCAATATTATTGATGTTGGTGGATTGTATTTGAATATGGTTGAGTATTGTTCACTTTGGTTTGATCATGTTTGATTATGGTTAACTGTGGTTGAAAAGTTGACCATGTTGAATTGTTACATTCCTCAATGGTTAGTTGACCATATTTGACTATGGTTGAGGGTGAGTGCAAGCTAATGATGGTCACTTTTGACACCTTAGATACAATAGAAAACTGAAAAAAATACATCCTTCATCTTACATGGCTATTTTGAAAGACCTACACATTGAATGTTGCTTTCACTTAAAAAGATGAAAAGTAGGAAAGGGTCAGTGCAAGCTAAAGAGGGTCACTTTTGGCGCGTTAGATGCAATAGAAAACTGAAAAAGCAGGCATCCCTCAACTTACTTGGATTTTTTGAGCTACTTACGCAAAAATATCTTGCATTGAGTAAAAAAGATGAAATGTAAGAAATTGAATCACGTTTCTGAATATATAACTTTTATGTATTGAAAATTTCCATAGCTATGTCAAGTTTCATTTTTCCTAACAGACACTTTTTATTTTTCAAGCAAATGATAAGGTATATGTTTTTGTGGGTAGAGCCTTTGAGGGCCTAAATGATGGAATCAAGCTACAAAAATTAGCGTGCATGTAGATAACACATAGCACTTGTGCGCCATTATTTTTTGAAAATTAAATTAGTAATTTTATAATTTTTTTATAATTGTATAAGTGATCAAACCTTGAAAATAGTACCTCTTTTGTGGGTAGAGCTTTTGAAGGTTTTCATGCAAAAATCTTGAAATGGGTTTTTCATAGAACGTGGAGGTTAGTGTCCTCTTGTGCACCATACAATTTTTTTTTGAAATGATCAAGAATTGAAAAAGTTATGGAAGAAACACTAACAGTGTGTTTCACGAGTTAAGGAAGTAGGACAGAAAAGAAATTGAAAGAAAATAGAAAAAATTAATATTTCAAAATAAAAGTTACATATTTGGAATCTGCAAAAAAAATGCTATTTGTGTCTAATATTTCGTCAAAAATGACTGTGTGTAGTATACTGTAACGAGTGGCTAAGCACAAGCTTCTCCAAAAACTGGAAGAAATACCCAATTAGCTTTGGTTTTTCATTAACATAGCACAGGTTTGGAATTACCGAAGCAAACTCCAAAGCATACACATAGGATTATTGTTGACATGTGAGCAAGTGATTCGGCTTGGTTTAGGCTCTAAAAAACACGAGCGCGTTCTGTTTAAATTCAAAAAATATTACCGCGCTTTTAGAATTTCATAACGCGCATGCGTTATATAACTACATAACGCGTACGCGTTATGTAGTTCCAAAACGTGCTCGCATTATGTAAATCATAAAATATATGTTTAATACTTGAGAGAGAGGGGGTGGGGAAGACTCAACGGGATTTTTGGTTAATATTTGAGAAGGGGTGGGGAAGGGTCAAGGGAATTTATGGTTAATATTTAATAGGGGTGAGAAAGGGTCAAGGGATTAGAAGGATGTTGGAAGCTTGAGTGGGGAGATATGAAGGGAATGAGAACATGATAGGATACAGGGGGTGAAGGGAAGTGGAGCTTGAGAGCACTATTAGGAGTAGAAGAGGTTCTGAAGAGGTATAGGGTTAGAAGTTGAAAGTGAGACTTGAGTGACAAGGGGGAATGGATGGAGGCAAGGGGGATGTGAGAGAGAAATAAAGAATACAAGGGGGGAGATACATAGAGCGAGGGAGGGAGAGGGATAATGGGGAGGAATGGATTTAGAGGGAGTGAGAGATAGATGGGGATAGTGTTAAATTTTCAGAATTTACTTCAATCTGATATAGGATCTTAACTGAGAGAACAACATGTACATCAAATCTACAGCACATCATTGATAGATACAATAATGCAAGCACAGAAGAGACACTGAGTTTACTTGGGGAAAACCATAAAGGTGAAAAATCCCAATAACTTCCTCAAAGATAGATAGAGCAATGATACAACCAGAATACAAGAGATAGTCTTCTCCTAGCAGCAGAGCCTCCTCCTCCACAAGTGCGCCACTCTCCACAGTGTGAGTGAGAGAATAGAATGTTTAAAATGAGAGAGACACACTCTCTATTTATACACTAACTTGACTTGACCTTTACTCAACTAGGTCGGCCTCAACTTAACCACTTAACATAATGTTGACTGGTCCGACCCCCACTAGGGTGGTCTAATAACCCTTTGAACCACATGGCCGACCCCCAATAGGGTGGTCTAATAACCCTTTGACCCACATGACTTATACAGGGCTGACCCCAACAAGGTGGTCTAATAACCCATCAAGTATAAGTTACAACACTTACAATATAAATGACGACACTTCCGTATAGAGGAATAATAACATGTCAATACCCAGAATTTTCGAAAAATTTAAATTTTTAAAAAAATAGCATATAATCTTATTAAATGCAGTCATTAATTGTTTGATTAGTTTATGTTATCATAATTGTAACTGAATGATCTTTTATCATACTTAGATTTAAAGATGAGTTTCTTGTTAGTTGCTGATTGTTTTCTGTTTGCAACCACAAGGGGGAATTGCCATAACAGACTGGGCTTACTTAGCTTCCGAGCTAATGCAGCAGATTTCCTTTCTCTTACAGATATACAGGTAAAGTTCGGGTCGTTGCAAACAAATCTTTAAAGTATTATGAACAAATTGCTGTACCAAATCCTTCAGTAAAAGTATAAGCATGCTAGCCAGGTTTATCAAAATTTTAGAGGTAGAACTCTTCCTGCCTCATGCCAAGTTTAAATTTAGAAAATGTTTTGATTTACTACGTCAATTACAAAGGATCAGGAGTTAATAATATCAATATGTATATACTTTTCTTATCTCCAGCAATTACAAGGTTTACTTGTCTGATACATGTCTCCTCTTAATATTTTAAGGGTTTGCATTGATTGGAAAACTACTTTTGTTTCCATAATTGACAATTGAATAAAATCTATAAGCACCTTCAGAATTAGTTCTAAATTATCATGATTGAACTCGTTTATGATTTCCAGACTATACTCCCAACAAGAATGGTTATAATAATTTACGTAACTGCCTAACATACACTTCACTTACACACTCCTTGTACCTCTTTGAGCATGAAGGATAACAAAAGTCTACTTGTTATCACAAGGGATCTAAGACTATTAAGAGATGGTGATTATATTGGTAACAACAAGTAAAAATGAATTGGAGTAACTTAAATCTAAAATTTGTGGGTTATATAGCTTGAATTCTACAAGTTTAAGTCATATAAAGGAAAGAATGACAAGTCGTTTACTATCTGTGCAAAGTTATAGCAAATAGCATTATAGTAGCAGAATTGTAAACAACTACCTAACATCACTTCATTATCTCATAATCTTAAAAGAAAAGATCTATCTCAGGTCTTGTCACATGAGACTAGGGTGAAAGGAAATATAGTGATAAGTTGTATGAACTACTTATCTCTTAACATTATACCCACATCCCTATAACTTTTATAATTAAAGATCAAACCCTCCATGTCTAAAATACTTCAAGACTTAATCTTGAACACTATTTATAATGTATGGTTTTATGAAATACAGGGCAAGGTTTTAATGTTTACTATGCAAGGTTCAAAAAGCATTGTTCTAACATGAAAAGTGTGGCAGGTGAAACTATGGTACCCGCGACCATAAGGGATATTCATGCTATGATTTTGTTTTGAAAACAAAATGATGGGAATCTCGTCGTAGAACTTTAGAACGTCGACCCAATGCATGAAATATATTAAAAAGCTACGTGGTCACTCCAGAGCCACGCGTTTGTGATATAAACTCGTTGACTAAACCCTACTTTACCATTTCTCCCTTGCCTTCGGGCTCGGTCGCTCTGTGAACCCTCCTGGTCCAAACTTTGTTGTTACATTGTTTGATAGCAGCTTCTATGCTGCTTTTCGTGCTTGTCAACTGCATCGTATGGGAGTCCATATTTTACTATTGGTGGCCAAAGGGGTTGTTGAAAAACCTAGGGTCTTTCCTTTCTACACCTTCGCTGACCCTGTCACAGCGTGAGTGTATCTTTCGACTTGGTACTGTCAATGCTTCCATTGTGGAAGATACTCCTTACTTCTGCCAGCTCGATCTTTTCGGTGTCAAGGGAAGGGTTTACACTTCCTCTGCTCATGGTTAACAGGCTATTTACTGTGTTTGGAACTTCTTTAAATTCACCGGTAAGCTACAGGTTACTCCTTCATTTTCTAGTTAAAAGAAATAGTTTCACCATTAAAATAAATTTTTAACTAACACTGTTCTTTCGTTGCAGGTCCTGGCTACTCTTAAAGGTGTGGATGATACAAACCTCAACGGTTGGCTTTACCTGGTAAGCCTGGTTTTCACCATGGCGTTTTCCTCCTTGCTGGTTTGTTAAGATGGTTAGGGTTTTGGTTTGAGTGAAACGACTCTGTGATTCCTCAGCTCTATTCTGTCTTTGAACTGTATGTTTAAATGAAATCTTACAGGTTTAACCCTGTGTTGCATAATGATGTTACGGCTTCGATCGATATTGTAATTATTCATCCTTCTTTTGGTATTTAGGGTTTTTTGCAGAAGAATTATATTGTACATAAAATGAGAAAAAAATGGCTGTAAGCCTACCTGTAGATGAGGTTACGGCCTCGTCCTCTTGTTTTCTTTGTTGTACTCTTAAATTGTTTAGGGTTTTCACTCAGAGTTTAGTAATATGACTTATTATAAGCTTTCCTGTCTCCTTGAGCTTGTTTAACGCATGCATTTTAAAATTCTATGTTTTTAAAAATCACTTATACTGGGAACTTAAGATGCGGCCGTAGGTGAAAACATTGTCTTAACTCTTAGCATTACTTTTACTTGTACAGACTGGTCTGTTAGGGTTCAACCCAAATTTTACAGTGGAGATTATGTTTAGCTGGTTAAACTGTCATTACGATTATAACTCTGTTGGTAAATGAGAGTTAAATGAATGGTATTAACTATAATGTTTAAGCTCAATGATTGAGCTAATGTTTGTTCTGATAATTCTTTGTTTTAAAAATAATAATAACTGAGTTGTTATTCTATTAATCAATTCTCTCTAATATAAAATACTGTTAGGGTTATGTACCTTGATTTATTTGTTATGTAATAATTTATTAAATTATATACAGGGTTTGTACCCTTATACGAATATTCTGACTGTGAACACAATTCTCCTGCATTGTTCTCGATCACGATATCACTACTGTAATTTATCTTTTTATATTTTATTGTCTCAGAAGATTGTTTATTTAATTTTTAATTCATAGAGTATAATTATTTTGTACATAAATCTTACTTATTTATTCATTAAGTATAAATAACTAGGCTTATAATTGCACTTATAAATTATTACTTAAAATGTTACTACTATATTTTATGCGTTATAGATACATTATTAATGATACAATAATAATATTATTTCTCACTAAGAGTGCAGAAAAACACAGTAACTCTTAACAGATTTAACTACTGATATTCTAAGATACTCAATTTACTAAACTAACTTAGCTCCTCAGACATATTAAATAAACATAATAGACGTCCATTTATAATCAGTAAACATAAAAAAGTAAATGACAGAACCTGTTAAAGCTGTGGACAACAACAGCAATGGGAGGCTGTTCCTCCCTACCAACTCCTGGAGAGTGCTTAGACAGCAACTTCTCAGGACCCCCGAGCTTGCTCTGGTCTCCCTGGCTGGAACTAGGTGCAACAAAGTCAATTCTCTCAGTCCAAAAGCTATAATGGAACCAAGTTACTGCAGCAATCCTCCTAAAACAACTTCCTTACTATATTTCCCTCTTCCTCAATGGATTTCCTGAATAACATTCACCTGAATGAATTCTCCCTGGAAAGTATTCAAGCCCCCAGCTCTCTTCATTGAGTTCTTTTTAAAAGATTGCCTAGGTCTTTGTTAGTTTAATTGTCATTTAATGAGCCACCTGCTCTGATTCCACTTTCTTGGGGAATCATGACCCCAAATATAGGGAAGTTGCCACCTGCAACTTAGGAAGTGTTTGAGGATGCTGCCACTTGTCTATTGCCTTTCCACCTAGTTCCATCCACCAGTTTGACTAGTAACCTCTTTTTAACAGCTCTCCCATGCTGTTGTCTCCACAATTTATTTATTAATAATAAAATATTCTGAATTACACTCCATTTCTGTTGACTCTGCTGAGTCATCAATCCCTACTTAGCATTAAATTTAACATAATGTCTCAGGAATATAATAAAACAATTTACATAATTTTTACAAAATTGGGGTATGTGACATAACATCTCTATAGGAATACAACCACTTCCGTATAGAGGAATAATAACATCTATATAGGAATACAATATACATATATGTGAAATACATTCCGAAGTTACATATACATCAACACTCCCTCTTAACTAGGAAGGTATTTCTCGACACAGGTCTTCTAGCAGAAGTCATATTTTCTGGATCATCATCACTGGATAATCGTCATCGAGTCATCATCATCATCACTGCTGCTGCTATCTCAATCAATCTCTGAATCTACTCGTCATAAGAAGTTCTACAGAGCTAGTCCTTTTTCATACTGGATGTATGCCCACCACCTATAGGTCTTCGTCATCACTGGCCATACTGTGGAATTCTCAGGACTTATTACGTGCGTCACAAAACCTGGCTGCAACATCCCAGGCTATTACGAGCACACAGCTCTACCTATAGGATCTCCCAGGAGCACATTACATGTGACCCATCACAAAACCTGGCTGAAGCATCCCAGGCTGTTACGAGCACATAGCTCTACCTGTCGGATCTCCTAGGAGCACATTACATGTGATCTCACCACAAAACCTAGTTGAATCATCCCAGGCTATTACGAGCACACGACTCTACCTGTCGGATCTCCCAGGAGCACATTACATGTGGTCCACCACAAAACCTGGCTGAAGCATCTGAGGCCTTTTTCATCCTGTCCAGATCTCCCAGGAGCAAATTACATGTGGTCATGGCAAAACCTGGCTGACGCATCTGAGGCCTTTTTCATCCTGTCCAGATCTCCCAGGAGCAAATTACATGCCATAGTACAAAACCTCAAAAGAGCATCTGCCAGATATCCCAGGGCACAAATTACATGCCATAGGCAAAACCTCGAAAGACTATCTGCAGATCTCCCAGGGCACAAATTATATGTCCTCCCAAGCAAAACCTCAAAATAGCATTTTCCAGATGTCCCAGGGTATGAATTACATGCCATAGGCAAAACCTCGAAAGACCATCTGCAAATCTCCCGGGGCACAAATTACATGCTTACCTGCACAACCTGTTCCACGGCCACAGAGTATCATCTGATACTCATCATACATCATCCTGATGTACACATGATAACCCTGATCATCATCACTGCAACATCCTACTGCATGTCATCTGGAGAAGCTCGTCATCCACGATCATCCTGATCATACAATGCATCCATCTGATGCACACCAAGTATCTGCCTGATACATATCATCATACATAGTGTATCCACCTGATACATAGATACATAATCCACACAATGTACCCATCAACATACATGATCTACCTGATCATACCTGATACATATCAATATACATGATCTACTTGATCATACAATGTATCCACCTGATACATATACAGATACATGGTCCAAGCATCCAACATGATGCATATACATACAAATGATCCAACCGATCATATCCAGCATCCAACATGATGCGTACATACATATAAATGATCCAACTAATCATATCCAGCATCCAACATGATGTGTACATACATCTACATATAAATGATCCAACTGATCATACAAAGCAAAAACTAGAACATCATCCTGATGCTCATCATCCAGTGCTTACATCCACAACCATGTGAAGGATCCTCCTTCCAACATGATTGGAATGGCTTCAGCAAATGTGTCCATCACTTCTTCCTCGAAGTGTCATCAATCTGAAGAACTCCAAGCCTCTCCCTGAAGTACTCGAACTTCACCCTGGCTAGTGGCTTCGTCAGCACATCTGCAATCTGCTCGTCCGTCGCAACATACAGGAGCTTCACAGCTCCTCTCTGCACCATATCCCTAATATAGTGATATTTGATCTCTATGTGTTTCGACCTGTCATGAAACACCGGATTCTCGGACAGCTTCACACAACTTTGGTTATCATAGAAGATACCAGTAGCATCCAATGGGAGATCAAATAACTCAGACAGTAGCTTCCATAGCCATACTGCCTCACAACTAGCTGAACAGGCTGCAACATACTCTACCTCAGCTGTACTTAGTGCTACGCAGGACTGCTTCCTGCTGAACCAAGAGATCACACCTGATCCCATACTGAAGCAACACCCATATGTGCTCTTCCTATCTACAACACTGCTTGCCCAATCTGAATCAACATAACCCTGCAGGTTAAACTTTTGATTCACTTCATACTTGAGCCCATAATCCACTGTACCCTTCAGGTACCTCAGAACATGCTTTATAGCAACCAGGTGAACACTCCTCGGATCCATTAGGAACTGGCTCAATGTGTTCACCGCAAAGCAAATATCTGGTCTCGTGTTCGTCAGGTACATCAAGGACCCAATCATCTGACGATGCATAGAGACATCAACCGACTCAAATGAAGCATCACAAAGAAGCTTCAGATTCGATGTCATAGGTGTGGCCATGGCCTTGCAATCCATCATCCCGAACCTCTTCAGGATCTCTACTGCATGCTTCCCTTGTCCAAGGAAGATTCCATCACTCTGCCACACCTCCATGCCAAAAAAACAAATAGTGCATCATCCCCAAGTTCCGCACACATATATGACTACACCATTCAAGAAAGCTATCTTGAAATCCATCTGGTGTATCTTCTATTTCATCACTTTTATATTTCTCTATGTTGCCATCTGCAGCATGCTTGATTTGATAGTTCCATTTGGAAGTCACAACAGACTTCCCTTCAGCTCTTGGGACTGCATCCCAAACTTCGTTCTTCATGATCGACGGATCATGGCATTCTTCCCATATCCTGGGAACTTCAATATCTTCAATAGATACTTTTGTTGCTTGAACAAATGTTGTAGTCCTTCTTTTCTATGTGAAGGTATACGGTATTTCCTATAAAACAAGTTAAATTGCATGATTAGAAACATCTCATAATTTTTAGACAAATTCTTACACATAAAGAAATATGTCATATAGTCATGCAATTATCTTAGCCAATGCTTCAATACAACATTCATCCATGTTCCACAACTTTCTAGATGCCTTCCAGTCTCTACCAGAACATTGTTAAGAGTTTGCACTACTCCCAACATGTCAGCAAAGAGGTTTCATTCTAGATAAGTAGCACTGGAATGTTGTACAGTGCTATAGGCCACTTACCCACCACATGCATATTAGTAGTATACTATTCATTAATGCAATCATTCTAATATGCACAATACATATCCTAAGTCTAGGAACATGAGAATATACATCATTGAACAATTTTATTTAAACAAACAAATATGCAAGAAATGATAATAAAAATACTTATCTTTGTTTGATTGTTGGGTTGACTCCCTCTTAGTCTTTGCTTCTTTTTCTGCAACTCCATTCTGATGTGGATTGTGAGAAGTGGTAAACTCTCTCTGAATATCTGCATCCTTGCAGAAACTACTGGAGTGTGCTCCCTCTTGATCTTTGCTTCCTGGATTACCTATTCTTGAACTTATATTCATTCTCGATCCCTATGCATGCTTGTTAGTATCTTCATTGTGTTATCCTTGAGGACTCATACATAATCACACATTTATTAGTATAATCTTAATACTATCAAAACACAATAATCTTAAGCATGTATAGTCATGATCATTTCAAACAGAAATAATAAGCATTAGTATTCAAGGTTTCAGGGAAGTCTTCTTTTACTCATGCATATTCTTATTTGATCATAGAACTCTTCTGGTTAGTTAAATCATCAATCAAGATAAGAGATATCATATGCATAAAACCCGTGATTACTCAAACCTATACCTTCATGATTCTTCTGGTTAGTAATATCATCAATTATGGTAAGAAACATAATATGCATACAACCATGACTATTCAAACCTATGACTTCATGAATAATAATTATCAACAACGAAACAGTATAAGATCCTAACACAAGGTAGGATTCTAGCTTGATATAGGAAAAACATACCTGGATTAGCATGCTAGCTAGTTATGTCTAACAGAGCCGCATAATGTCTATTGGTTCTCTTCAGTGACTTGTGCTAGTAACCTGCATGTCTCATAAGTTAACCATTGTAGAACCAAGTTATACATACCTCATAAGTAGTGTTATACCTCAAATTGCCACACCATGTGTAAGTGGGAATATACATGTTTCACCACCATGGAAAACATGATGTTTATGCCTCCTAAGGGTGTTAGGACCCTTCATTCTAATGTTGGTACCTTCCCTAGTCACACTTGGAAGAAAATCCAACAAGAAAGGGGTCGAAACCCGCATTAACCACCTCCAAAAATTAAGCCTTCTGGAACTACCGCGTCCTGCATGCCTATGGGGGAGTGGTAGTGTCAAACTACCGCGTTCTGCATGCCTATGGGGGAGCGGTACTACCGCGCTTTTCTTAGTTATAGGGGAGCGGTAGTCTTGGTTTAGGCTTATCCCTTTTATTTCGGATCTTGGATCTCATGGAGATTTTCTTGGGATGAGGTACCCCTTCGAATCCCATATCACTTTCCCTCTTTGGCATGATTTAGATCTTTGATCCACATATTATTCACTTAGATCCATAATCTCCTCTTAGTGGTTGGCCTCCCAAATCCTACTTAAAGAGAGCCATCCATGAGCTATGGGGGGTGATCTTGGAAACACTAAACCTATGATCCTATGAGTCTTGCAAGGGTGATGTTGGAGAGCTTGGAAGGAGGTGCTACTACTTTGGACATCAAGGTATAACATTGTAATAATCTTCTTTTGGCTTTCTTATAATTAATATAACTTAGCCTATTCCTCTCATTTTCATGTCTTTAATGATGAATGCATGAAATTGTCTCTATTTATATAGTTAGATCTTTGTTTATACATATATTGCGTTGGAGAAGGTTTTGTGTTTCCTTTGTGAACAGGTTCATAAGTCCATAATCAAAAGCTGGAGCTGTAGCAACTTAGGAGCAGCAAGACAACCATCAAAGTAAGGTATGCCATTTACTTGCTTTGTATTTCCATAGCTTGTTAGCTGATGTGTGAGCTAGATCTAGGAGGACTATAGTGTCTATTTGTTTCATCTCTGTCTTGGGTAGGCAACTAGGGGCCTTTTCTAATCCCAAGGAGATATCTACCTATCTGTAGGGATATTTTCTCACAACAGAAACTGGCGACTCCGCTGGGGATCCTTTCTTCCCTAGTTTCACCTTTGCTTGCTTGTTTAGATCATCAAATCCTCTTCTAATTGTTGCTTCTCATCACCTTAGATCCTCTTTGATCATCATTGAGGACCATTTTAAACTTAGGACCTTACCCTTGCTCGGATCTTGGCCAAACTTTGATTTTTTAATCCTACAGGAGACTACCGCTCCCTCACAGTGTTCTAGGGCGCGGTACTGTCAAACTACCGCTCCCCCACAGTGTTCTAGGGGGCGGCACTGTCACTTTTTGGTCATTTTTGAGCTTATTTGGAGGGGTTCCCTTGGGTTTTTTGCTTCCAAGCTCTTGGGGTGCCTCCATATGGTCCATTGGCTTATTTTTTACACATTTTTGAAGAGATTTGAGTCTCTTTTGAGTCCTTTTCATCCACATTTTTGTCTCTAGTCCTTCATTGGCATCTTTGAGGCCATTTGGTCAATTTTGAGTCCTCTAAGCCATTTTTTAGTTCTGGGAGTCAAGTGTACCTTCCCAGTCACTTTAGGATCTCTATAACATAACTTTGAACCCTTCCAAACCTCATTTGGGAAGATTTGTGCCCCTTTTTCTTTGTTTGGAAGACTAGGTTCTATCTTGGAAAGTTGAAATCCCCTTGGGTTAACTTGATCCCTTGTGTACGTTTTCAATTTTTCTAATTTAGAGTCTCTTTATCAGGGATTTTGTGACCATTACATGACTAATTTGGACTGATACAATTCATTTTTAGCTTGTTTTAGAAACTCTTTTCATCTTTTGGAAGATCAAAGCCTTTGTTTGGTTTCTTGAGTTAGACTAGTGCTTTGTTTGCTTGTTGGGTATAATTGTCATTCTTTTCAAGCCCCAATAGCTTGCATTGGTTTTTAAAACTTCTTCTCACCATCGGATTGTGATTGGATTCATTTTTTTTTTCCAAAAATCTCTTTAGTGTAATATTCCAAAGGTTTGTTTGGTTTGGAATCATTTTGATTGATTAGATTGGCTTTGAAAAACTTGGGACATCCTTGTCTTTTGAAGTCATTTTCTTGGGTTTTGCACTTTGTTTCCTTTGCATCTTTAGCTATTTATTGGTCATTGGAATAGATCGATCCCTTGTTTCCATTTTATTTTAGTTCAAAGAGAAGCTTGATTTTGTCGTTCTTTTACCATATTCATGAAATTGAAACGCAAAGGTATTCTTCTTGCCTTAATTTAATCATTTGACATTCTTGGTATTACATTCATGAGAAGAAGAAATGCTTGTTTCATATTTATGTGCATTTGAGTTAGACGACATTATTAGGTTCTTCTCTTTGTCTTGCATTTGAGTGGAAGCATTTGTAGAATCTTTCTTTCCATAGCTTGGATGTGTCTTTTTCAAGTGTGAAAAGATAGGAAATGGATTAGAATCATTACGTTTGGTGTTCATATAAAGAACTTTTTTATTGCTTTGGGTTAGTTTTGGGTACATATTTTACTTCTTTCTATCATTTTGAAAAGAAATAAAATTGCATGTGCATTGGGTTGTGCATATTGGGAATGGAAAGAATTCTTCCTTACTTTAGCTAGTGTTCATCGAAGAGAAAGGTTCATTTCGATTCATCTTCATTTGCATGGTTTGAGTTGTCACAACACCATCAAGTTGCACTTCCATTACCCGATTGAGTAAGACAACCTCTAAAATTAATCTCCCTAACTAAACCAATATTAACCTCACTTGAGGAAATCAAAAGAATTTGGTAGTTAGGTAGGACACCGGGGATAGGCATCAAAATAATTCCCCCTTGTCATTTTTCATCTGAAACATAGTCCTTGTCTTTAGGGAACTAAAATCCTCTAGTATTTATTGACACGGTCACGGCCAGTTTGTGGAGGGGCCTCCTGACTGTTTTTAACTTTCAGGGGTTAAACGGCCGCGAGATTGAGAACCGGACGGACTCTGTGGAATGCCGCACTCCACTTAGCCCTAAGGCAACATCGATCGCTGTCTTCTTCGGAAGGCTGAAGTGCCCAAAACCTTTTCCAACGTGTCATGAACGAGTTAGCTTAGTATCTATTCTACTAGGGCTCTTTTACCCAGGATCCCTTTCGGTAGAGGGATATCCTTCCATTATTGGTCTCTCATTTTGTATTGTTCGACTTGGATTTCATCACCTTGCGAAGGATATAATTTGTTGAGGTCTCCAGCTCTTAGTTAGGAGATTTTGCTTGCTATCTTGTAGAGGGTCTTTTTCTTTGTAGGGCTGCTTGTTGGCATTCTGGCCTTTTTGTTGTATAGCTCGCTTACTGTGGCAGCGGCCTCAGTATAGTTTTTTGAGCTTGCTCTTTTGGCCTGTGAGCCTTGTCTTTTCCTAGCTCCCCTTTCGCACGCTCGGTTGCCAGAGGGTTTTTGAGTTCTTTTTAACAATACTTCGTCCACATCACTTAGTTTTGTTCCATGGAGAATCCACCTCCATGCGCCCACGCTCCTTCTGGGACTACTAATCCGGAGACCCCTTTTCAAGGGGTACCTTTTACTTTTCCTCCAGTTGGAGATATTGGTCCTCCCTTTATTGCCACGTTAAATCTTCCTGGATTAACCATAGGATTACCGGTATGGTTATTCAATCCGGTAATTCCGATTGCGCCCAATGTTTCGAATGTTAACTCTCCACCACGAGAGATTCAATCCCAAACTAATCCTTCTCCTTCTTCGTCGGATGAATCTTCTTCCGTTCCTTCTTCCTCACCTGACCAAAGCAATAGTGTTAGTAATCAGGTGGATAAGAAGAAGAAGAAAAGGAAAGTTAAGAAGAAGAAGGATAAAGAAGAGACCAAGCGTAAACCAGTCGCCTCTAATGGCACTCATTCTACGAAAACACCCCGTAAGCCCAAGTTCCCTTGCAAACTTTGTAAGGGTGATCACCTTCTCAAGGATTGTCCTGATCTTTCCCGTGTATCAGAAGTGTGGTCTAAAAACCCCAAACCAATTGTATCGTCGACCTCTGACCATCATGTCGATGACACTCCTTCGACCAATGACCCCTTGGTGAAGGGTCGTAAGGGTAAAGTCCTATATCCCTGTTTGATATGCAAGGGTATGCACCGTACTTTCCTTTGTCCAAGCATGGATGAATCTTCGCGGTGGTTGGAAGATATTACTAGTTCTCAACTGGTGCTTCCAACAAACGATAGTAAGTTGCCCCTTGACCCCCCGCTGGTTGACCAAGTGATCAATTCAGTTTCATCTGCAATTGATCCCACTCTCCCTCCCAAGAGTGAAGTGATCGAGTCGCTGTCATCCCCACTTGATCCCGCTCTTTCATTGAAGAAATTCCAGATTGAAGCAGTCACCTTGACACAATCTTCGTCTCATTCTTATCTTCCAAGCGAGAGTGAATTGGAAACCGTTGATGTTTTCCTTATCGGTTCAGAATGTCCTCGGCAAGGGGAAACCCTGTCTGTTTCCGCGAGTTCCCCTCCAAGTACTGAGGTTATTTCCTTTGATTGGAATGGTCTAACAGAATCTCGTCTTCCTTCGAGTGTTCCTTTTCAAATATCTGTAGGAGTTTCCGATAAAGAAATTTTTCGTACGATAGTTGATGAAGGAGCTTCTGTTAGTATTCTATCCTCAACTGCTTGGCAAGCCTTAGGTTCTCCTCGGCTTGTGCCCGTCACTGACCAGATACTGGCTTTCAATAGAAGGCCTACTGGACCTTTAGGGTCCCTTCCTCAGTTACCTATCACTTTGGGAGGGAAAACTGTTTGTATTGATGTCATGGTTGTCCAAGGTCCCTTAGATTTTAATCTACTCCTTGGACGTGATTACGTCTATGCAATGAAGGCTGTAGTGTCCTCACTCTTTCGAGTGATGTATTTTCCCCATCATGGGAATGTTGTGACCATCGATCAGCTTTCCTTTGTGACGCCCACTCATCGCATGACTCCTAGTCACCAGACTTCCCTAAATGTTCCACATGTTTTAGTGGTTTCTTCCCCCTAAGGGGGGACGATGGAGCAAAGTTCTATTCCGGTGTCAAGCTCGTTAAAAAATGAAACCATCATTTCAAGCATAGTTTACTTTTGGTTTTAATCTTGTGTAAAAATGAAACCAACCATCATTATGAGCATAGTTCCCTTTCTATGTCAAGCTCGTTAAAAAATGAAATAGGTTCCTACGAGCATAGTTTATTCTCTGTTTCAAGCTCATTAAAAAAATGAAACCGACCCTCAAGCACATTTTACTTTTGGTTTTAAGCTTGTGTAAAAACGAAACCAATCCCAAGCATAGTTTACGTTCAGTTTCAAGCTTGCGTAAAAATGAAACTACCTTCGAGCATAATTTCTTTCTGTTTTAAGCTCATTAAAAAATAAAAAGGACCCTTTCAAGTATTGTTATTATCTATTTTCAAGCTT
This sequence comes from Larix kaempferi, assembly GCA_027924585.1. Classification (NCBI taxonomy): domain Eukaryota; kingdom Viridiplantae; phylum Streptophyta; class Pinopsida; order Pinales; family Pinaceae; genus Larix; species Larix kaempferi. Next base: position 3,777,599 of record BSBM01000380.1, read on the forward strand.
GTGTAAAAATGAAATAGATCTCCTTTCCATTTGTTCGAGTCTATCGCTAGAGTTAGGATTTGAACCTTCATTTCATCTGCCTGGGTCACTTGGTCCTGGTTCTCCCTACCCCCCTGGTGAACACATTTGGATTAGTAGCCAGGATTTTTGGATAAGGAAGAAGAGTAGTCAGACGAAACGAAGCTTGGGGGGCATGTTTATCCTTTAGCAATCATGCTGGGGGCATTTACCAACCTCTGATCATCATGTTGGGAGGGAACCCATCAATGGGCCTTAATCGTGAGCAGAGTTTACCTTTGGCTTCAAGCTCATTAAAAAATGAAACCAGTATTTTGAGCAAAGTTATACTCCTGTGTCAAGCTCGTTAAAAAATGAAACATATCCTTTCCCTTTGAGTCGAGTCTCCTCGTAGACTTAGTAAATGAACCTTCTTTTCACTTGCCTATACCTTAGGCGAATGAAATGAAGCTTAGGGGCATGTCTTCAACCTCTGGAAGTTACGTTGAAGTCAACTCGATCACCTCTCCACATCACGTTGGAGCTAAGTCACTTACTTCTAGCAATCATGCTGGGGGCATGAACCAACCTTTGGATTTCATGACGGGAAGAAGTTCACCATTGGGAACATTTTCGAGCATACTTTCCTTTTTAGGTTTTGAGCTCATTAAACCATGAAAATTATCCTGAGCATAGTTCATTTTCTGTTACAAGCTCGTTAAAAAATGAAGCAGACATCATGAGCATTCTTCCAACCTATCTTCGAGCTCGTTAAAAACAATAAGATGGTGTTTGAGCTTACTTTTCACTTTTTTCGTGCTCTGGTTAAAAACATGAAAAGTGGTTTGAGCTTACTTTTTTCTTTTTCGTGCTCTGGATCCAAACATGAAAAAGATTCCGAGTGCTTTTGATACCATTATCGTGCTCGTTAAACAAATTGGAGTAAAAAGGTGTGTCTAACGAGTATAGGTTTATCACTTTATCCGGCCTTGCTAGACTATTTACGGAAAAGGAACTGTGCCGAGTTTACTTTTCCTTTGTCGTACTCGGTCATCAACCATGACAAAGTTGTACATGGAGTCCATAGTTAAGCTCTTTTCAGAATCCCTAAAATTGAAAAGATTGCCAAGTGATCTTGACTCTTTCACACTTGTAAAAGTATTTGAAAGGTCGTCTATTCGGTGATAGGTTACCCCTTTTTCGGCCCGTCTAGACTATTTACGAGAAAGGTATACTCCAGCCAATCATGACTGGAAGAGTCCTCTCCCGCATGGTTTTACCCTTTTTCGGGTGATGAGGCTAACTTTACAAAAAAGGACTGTTGGAGTCTTCTTTAGTTCTTTTCAGACTCTCTAAACATGAAAAACTGTCGAGTTTTCCTTCCTTGGACTCGTAAAATCAAACATCGAAGGACCCTTTTGGGACCGAACCCCTCCTTTCTCAGGTTCGTAAAACATGTGGGATTGGACTCGTCCAAAGGATGAGCTATATTGGGCATCTGTTATCCTCCTCAAGCTCGTTAAAAAACAAAGAGGTACTCATCAAACATGATGGGGGTTGGGGGGGAATAAGTTAAGTTTCTTTTAGAAAGCTTCATGGCAGCTTGTGTCGCCCTTGAACATGGCACCTTTTTGCGTCTCCTCATACAGTTGGGTAATCTACTTATCTCTGAGTCATGCCAATTCTATGAGTTGTCCTGCTCCTTCAAATCATCTGAAGAATGCCTCAGTCATCGTTGCATTATGTCTTGGTCTCTGCCTCGTTGAGTCAATGCTGCCGAGTCATTATTGTCGTGCTGTTCATGTTCAAGGGAAGTTTACCTTAGTCATACTATGCAATATTGTCAGCCTTTACATCCCTGTGTCAGTCCATACTCATCTGATTTGTTACTTCATATCACTTTCCTATGTCGGTTTCGTGTCGATGATGTGGGATCCATTATGGCCCTCCTTCGACGAGTCTATTCCTGTCGACTTCAACTCATTATCCAGGAATTAGTCTTAGAAACCAACCTTAGTACCTTGGTACCTGCATGCCTCAATGGCAGGTTTCCTTGCATTCGACAGTAGGTTTTCATCATTGACCTCTGATCAAATGATCTCGCGGATGTTCGACATCAACTCATCTATTCACATTTCGTCGAGATGTACTATGATACCTTGGGAGTCATTTTAATCATTGGTGATTTCCCTCGCACCTGTTAACGGTTTCAATCATTGACCGGTAATCAAGTGGTTTCTACCATGTTCGACTTCAACATCTTGTAATCACATGGTTAGATTCGTATCAATTTGGGATCGAGTAGAAGACCCTGGATAGTTCTGAAGTCTTTTTAGCACATCCAGGTTGCGATGGATATTTTTTGAGTAGGTTCCCACATATATATTATGTTGGTGACCTCATTGATGTACTGTCACACAGATCCACTCTTGTATTGGTCGTGGCTGTGTCATTGTCTTTTCATGGATCTACGCTTGTAGTCTAGTAGCCATGATTTGTCTCCAGTCATTGTTAAGTCAGTATTATCATGGATCTGCAATGTATTGGTCGGCAGCCATGCTTTCAGTCAGTTGTTCCGAGCATGGGTATGCCCACCTCGAGGTCGTTAGACATATTTTCGATATTTGCTTGTAGCTCTTCTCCAACTCTCCTTCAGATATCCTTGCAGACTTATTATTTGTAAAGTGTTTCGGCCATCAGATTCCTTCTGACCTCACACTTTAGGGGGCATCTGTTATACCTCAAATTGCCACACCATGTGTAAGTGGGAATATACATGTTTCACCACCATGGAAAACATGATGTTTATGCCTCCTAAGGGTGTTAGGACCCTTCATTCTATTGTTGGTACCTTCCCTAGTCACACTTGGAAGAAAATCCAACAAGAAAGGGGTCGAAACCCGCATTAACCACCTCCAAAAATTAAGCCTTCTGGAACTACCGCGTCCTGCATGCCTATGGGGGAGCGGTAGTGTCAAACTACCGCGTTCTGCATGCCTATGGGGGAGCGGTACTACCGCGCTTTGCTTAGTTATAGGGGAGCGGTAGTCTTGGTTTAGGCTTATCCCTTTTATTTCGGATCTTGGATCTCATGGAGATTTTCTTGGGATGAGGTACCCCTTCGAATCCCATCTCACTTTCCCTCTTTGGCATGATTTAGATCTTTGATCCACATATTATTCACTTAGATCCATAATCTCCTCTTAGTGGTTGGCCTCCCAAATCCTACTTAAAGAGAGCCATCCATGAGCTATGGGGGGTGATCTTGGAAACACTAAACCTATGATCCTATGAGTCTTGCAAGGGTGATGTTGGAGAGCTTGGAAGGAGGTGCTACTACTTTGGACATCAAGGTATAACATTGTAATCATCTTCTTTTGGCTTTCTTATAATTAATATAACTTAGTCTATTCCTCTCATTTTCATGTCTTTAATGATGAATGCATGAAATTGTCTCTATTTATATAGTTAGATCTTTGTTTATACATATATTGCGTTGGAGAAGGTGTTGTGTTTCCTTTGTGAACAGGTTCATAAGTCCATAATCAAAGGCTGGAGCTGTAGCAACTTAGGAGCAGCAAGACAACCATCAAAGTAAGGTATGCCATCTACTTGCTTTGTATTTCCATAGCTTGTTAGTTGATGTGTGAGCTAGATCTAGGAGGACTATAGTGTCTATTTGTTTCATCTCTGTCTTGGGTAGGCAACTAGGGGCCTTTTCTAATCCCAAGGAGATATCTACCTATCTGTAGGGAGATTTTCTCACAACAAGTAGATCTTCTATGTGATCCATGACAATGGATGAATCTTTGTCTTCATGTCACCATGATCATATGTTCTTGAAGTAGAACATGATTTGTCTTTCTTGGTGTACCTTTTATGTTAGCGAACAACATAAACCTCATACAACATCACAATGCATTAGTACATTCATAACTGTCAAAACCTTAATCAATGAGCATATTCTATTAAGGTGATACGACAAGTCTAGTAATTAATCAAGATTGTACTGTAATGATAAACATATGATAAACTTAACCATGAAACATACCTGTAAGCCATACCTATCAAGATTGCTTGTAATCTTCTTATGGAAGGCCTTAGCCTCATCTCCCTATGAGACAGGAACTTCTTCACTTATGCAAGTGACCAATCCATCCTCTTCTAGGATTAACGCAATCCACTTGATTTGTAGGAACTGGATCTGGAGCTATAATAGGGTTTGTCAGAGAAACCCCAAAAATTCAAACTTTGAATTTCAAACTTTCGAAAGGATAGAAATATGCGCCTTGATGAGATGATCAAGCTGGTATATTCAGAATTTGAAAACTGCAAAGTTTCACTCCTCAATTTTGCCTTTGAAACTTTCGGATTCACTGGATGTGACCCTGAACTGGGGTTTGATCAAGCACACTCTTCTTCCCAATCAAAAGGTTTAATACAAATCTCTAAGCTTCTATTTTCCTAAGGATCTTCCAATCGTGGTCACAGATTTCAAAAATTCCCATTTTAGCAGAAGCCCTAATTTTCCACTTTTCTGATCAAAGTCCCGAACTAGGGTCTGATCAAGCCTGGCCTTCTGTCCAACCAAAAATTCTGGTCTTGGTCTCTAAATTTCGATTTTGATGAGTAGCATCCAGTTGTGGTCTCTGATTACAAAAATTCCAACTTTCTCCGAAGCCCTAAATTCCGGAAGCCATGAATGAAGGTACTAAAAAATAATTTTGTTTTGACAGAAATATGTACTTGATTGTTTCTGGTGTAAATCCAAACTTTTCAATCCACAGCGTTTGAAAAAGATTCCTGAGATAGCCCGGCCTGTTATCTTTCCATCCCGACAGGTCTGAACTCAATTGGATTCTCTCAGAGAGAGTTATGCCAAGTGTCGCAACATGACCTGTTTAT